>JAQHUG010000730.1:62039-78029 GCA_028555095.1 Dicrostonyx torquatus | reverse complement strand
GCTCTTAACCTCTGAGCCATCTCTCCAGCCCCTTGTTTTTGTTTTTTTAAGGAATCAGCTGGACTGGAGAGGCAGCCCAGCAGTTTAGTGTCTAAGGAATCGGCTGAACTGGAAAGAGAGCCCAGCAGTCTAGAATGGACCAGAGTTCAGATCTCAGTGCCCATGAAAAGGCCCAGTGCAAGGCTATGGCCCCAGCTCTGAGAGGGGACAGAGAAAGGGGAATCAATGGCTCTTGCTGGCTTTCAGCCTAACTAAGAAAATAAACGTCCTGTGTTCAGGAAGAGACTCTGCCTCAACAGCATAGGTGGAAAATGGGCAAGGATCCTTTAACTGTCATGTGACTTCTGTGTTAGTGTGCATAGGCACACGTATCTAATCATATACAAATGCTCACACAGTCACGGTTACATAAAGAAATCTTTAAAGAAGTAAAATCCTTTTACCTTAAGGAGGGGTAATATAGGGTGCTTCTTCATATAATTTACATTTTAAAATTATTTAGACCCGTAATTATTTGTTAGTTATCTTGAAATGGCAAGCCCGTTTGCTAGAATTCTCTAGGGAAATTGGGTTGTTATTGAATCAGTGTTAGGTGGCCGTTATTGTTTCCAAGGCTCACAGTACAGAGGGTTTCTCAGTGAAATGTTAAGGGCAAGGAAGAAAGAGCTCGGATAATTCTGAATTTGCAAATGTTAACAAACTGTAGCTACTTATTTAAATATCCTATGTTTAAAAAAAATCAGGTTAGACCCAATATGTCGATGAAACTAAACCTATTTCTTTCTGGAGATGTGGCTCAGTAAGATTACATGCCCGGTATGTTTGAGAGTTCCATCATAAACACCACAAAATAACAAAGCATATAGTCACTTCCTTATTTACATGTAAATTTAATTAAGCCCAGTGACATAAAAGGAAACATCAACTCAGATTAACGTCAGTTTCCCCCATTTTCACAGAACACAGGTCACTTCTGTAATCCCCAAATAGGAGGCTTTCTTCCAAGCAGGGAGCAGCAGTCTGCCGCGTCCTTGAATTTAGTTACTTCAGACACTAGCTCTAAGCTTCAGGTTGAGGGCTCAGTCTCCATGTCCCACATACTTCACTAAACTCAACCTGGGCTTCTGACCATCTGGTTTAAATGAATTCACAAGATGCCCTCCTCAAGGTTGATTTACTTGAGTGGCTCCCAGAACTAAGGGAAGGAAATGCTTCTGTTCACTGGTCTCCCGTATGGAATGTTACAGAAATTAAAGACAGGTGTGGCAGGGTACCAGAGAGGAGGTCAAGCCTGCCCACTCAGGTAGCTTTGGCTTGCAGGAAGCCTGTGTTCAGCTGCACAGATATTCTCCAAACTGGGTTCCTCCACTTGGCCCGGAGGTACCATTGAGTAGGCATGGTTGCAAATAGACGGGTTGGGAAGCTCAGGTCTGCCTTTTCCTCAGATTCTCGTTGGCGTTCTTTCTTTGCTGGTGTGGACAGCACAGGACACCTTCTAAATGAAGAGGTTCATTGGGGTCTACTCTTGGGCAAGGATAAGTAAGAATTTCTTTATGGCCAGCTCCAGGCCAGAGGTGTGGAGGAGGGCTATTGTAATCTGCCTTGAAAACACATAGGAAAATTTTCTTAGATCTGTCATACTATATGATAAATATCACAGAGCCCCATCTGGGTAGATATAACATTTCTTCGTAAATCTACCAATAGGTGTGTTTTAGAAAATAGTCTTTTAAATTGAAAACTATTTTTTCCATTAAAATTTATAGATTTTGTACACCCGATGATTATTAAAATGCTCTTAAAAGTCTATGTCAAATGCAATTTCTTTGGGGAAAAAATAGAATATATATTAAAGTGCACCATAGCTATAGCATTCTGTGTTAAAGCAGGTTTTGTTATCAGACAATTTGTATCTGTGTTCTTTGCTTATATCAAAGTCTTATTTTTTGTTGTTTAGAAAGAGAAGAGGAAACTATTTAAGCTATATAATAAGTAGTTACTTAAAATTCTTTATGACTAGAATTGATGTCATGACTTTTTAACTATGTAACCCAGCCATCTTCAGCTCAGTATTTTTGTTGCATGCAATGGCCTGCAAAGCAAGAATAAAAATTGTACCTATTTTATAGCTAAAAAGATGACTCAGAGACTGAGACATGCTGACACTGGTCTTTAATCCCAGCACTGAAGTCAGAGGCCGGCAGATCTGTGTGAGTTCACAGCCAACTTGATATATACATGGCAATTTCAGGACAGCCAGACTGCATAGAGAGACCTTCTCAAAAAACCAAAAATAAATCAAATTACAAAAAAAAAATATGACCATGTTTAGCGCATAACTCAAAGTCAGCGATTAAATGTTAAAGGCTCTTTCGATGTTGTTAACATGTAGAGGAACCTAAACCAACGCTCCATTAGTCTGAACCTCACCTGTTCTGAGATCGCGAATCTAAGTGATTAGCCTGGCTGCCAGTGAACCTAATGAGGAAGACATCAGGGCAAGGTGAATACAGCCTTCGCTGAGTACTGCTGCCACCCCATGGGTTCTGCCGAGTATGACATGTGTTCATACTTGGCCAAGTTCAGCTCAGATACTTTGCAGTCAGCAAAACATTGTTTCTTCTAAGCATCCTATTCAAGACCCCATAGATCTGTGACCTCAGTGATGATCTCATTGCATGTCAATAATAAACACTGTAGCCTGTCACTGTGTTTTATGACCCATGAGAAATACTTTACTTTAGCAAAATAAATCTGCTGAATTATTTTTTAAATAGTGTCAGGGGCCAGGAAAATGGTGCAGCACTTGCTAAGCAAGCAGTGTGGACTAGAGTTCAGATTCCCCAGAACCCATGAGTAGATGTAGTGACTGCCTCTAATCCCAGATTCAGGAAGACAGATTCTGGATCCCTGGAGCAAGCTGGATGGGGAGGCCCTGTCGATGTACTCTGATTGGGAGAGGGATTGAGAAAGATTCCCAGCACCAACCTCAGGCCTTCCCACACGAGTTATACACGTACACACATACTACATACACATGGAAAGAAGTAAAAAAAAAAACTAGTCCAATCTACATGTAAGCATAGAAAAATGTAAATCGAAAAGGTACATCATCTCTAGAAGAGATAGAATGAAAAGAACTACTGACTCTGGAAATAATGTGGATTTGTCACCAAGGCATCCAGCTAAGTGACAAGCAGGATATCAAAGGTCCTGTTAGGGTGACTCCACTTCCCGTGATGCTCTGGGAGTGTGCAGACCCATGGTCTCCAGAGCTGGATGAAGAGCCCAGAAGTGGAGAGGAGTGTCTACAGCAGGCGCAACAGTAGAATTTAGTCATCATGGGAAATCCTGTACCTTGATGTGGTGTTGTTGACACGCTTGTGTGAATTTCCCCAAACTCCAGAGAGTGCGCTTCACTGGTAGAAGAGTGTGCCTTGGTAGGTCTTCTCAAAAGTGTCGTGTTAATGCTGGCCAGCATTTCTTTGGATATAAAGAATAATGTGTTCTCATTTATTCCTCTGAAGTGGATTTATGTGTGTAAAAACAAAGTTTTAGAACAATTCCTCACACAGCAATATATAAGGTAAGCTACAGACAAAAGATGCTGGACGCGGAGGATATGGACACTCTTGGTTGGCCTGAGCTTGACGAGAGAGTTGCAGAACAGGGTGACAGTTGGAAAACTTAAAGAATTAATGTTTAAACATTCATATTTTTATTTTATATTTGAGATTCTAATAAAAGTACATTGTTCCTTCCCATTGCTCCTTCCTCCAAGCCCTCCGACACGCCCCTCCCCCCTTATGGCCTCTTTTTTCACTAACTGTTATTGCATGCAGATATGTGTAGGTATAAAATACACTCCTAGATCTGACTTGTTCAAGCCTTTTAATGTTTGTATGTTTGCAGGTATGCCTTTTCATAGGACGTGGCTGTCCAAATTTCATGGACCATCGCCAGATAGCTGAAAAGGGCTGGTACCAGGATGGGAGACTGTAGAGTTTGATCATCAGGCAGAGGTTCTTGAAAAATGTAACTCTGGCATCTTGTCAAAATCATAGTAAATGCAAAACAGTAGTTATATGTACTCATTTATCAGCAATATTTTATTGAGTGCTGGTTTTTCAGTAGAGCACTATAGTTGATGAAAGGAGTTAGAGACCTAACCAAAAAAACTCACGTTCCTATTGTCATGAAACTAGCAAGGTTATGCAAATAAATTTAAAGGTTAAGTAGCATTTATTTAAGGAGGAAGCAGTAAAAGTTAGATTTAGTTAAAGATAACAAGAGCTGGGTGTCATGGTGTACACCTTTAGTCCCAGCACTTGAGAAGTAGAGGCAGGCAGATCTCTGTGAGTTCAAGATCACTGTGATCTACAAAGCTAGTTCTAGGCCAGCCAGGTCTACACAATGAGAATCTGTCTCAAAGGAAAAAATCATAGTCTGAGAGAAGTGAGAGGAGGTGTAACTGAAACAAGACGGTGGTAAACTAAGAGTCATACCTTAACACTGGACCCATAATAATGCATTTTACTGGTTTCTCTGTTAAGACTTATGGGCATGTATTTCATTCAATATATTTTAAATGCAAAATGTTGTTGGAGGAAGGCCCGCTTGTTGGTTCCCGGCCGCCCAGCTAGCTTAGACCCAAAATAATCACACAGAAACTGTATTAATTAAATCGCTGCTTGGCCCATTAGCTCTAGCTTCTTTTTGGCTCTTACATCTTAATTTAACCCATCTCCATTAATCTGTGCATCACCATGAGGTCGTGGCCTACCAGCAAAGTTCCAGCACATCTGTCTCCAGCGGCTCCATGGCTTCTTCCTGACTCCACCCTTCTCCCTCCCAGCTTATTTTTTCCAGCTATCTAAGTTCTGCCTTGCTATAGGTCCAAAGCAGTCTTTATTCATTAATGGTAATCACAGCACACAGAGGGGACTCCCCCATCAAAACGTTACTTGCATAGTTAGTAATAAGGCAGAGTGGTGCTGTATGTAAGAAGGTTCTGAGGGAAAGGGTGCCAGCGGTGCTGCCAGGCACAGATGTCACAGCAGTTCCATTCAGATCAGATCACCTCGTCTGCTTGTGCTCGGATATCCCTGAGGCTTTGATGGAACTTTCTCATTAGGTGTTGTTACTTAAGGAAAGTGTCCTTTTCTTATGTGTAAATATCTGTTTGATTTTTTTTTTTTAGGAGACTAATGAGCAGAAACTTCACAAAATAGCCAATGAGCTTTTGCTTACAGAAAGAGCGTACGTCAGCCGACTCAACCTCTTAGATCAGGTAACAGTTTGCGGCTATCCATCATTCTACCCTGGGAATGGAAACATTTCAGGAACTGCAGTGCGGTCCTGACTGGTTTGGGTGTTGAAAGCTATATGCTCTAAGGAAATATTCACAGCCTCATTGATAAACTTGTTGACTATAAAATGTTTGCAGCTCGTGAGAGTATAGGTTTCTGTATGCAAGTCACAGAATGTCCAACTTCGTTCTCTCTTGACCATTTATTGTGTTCTTGGGAGGCCATGTTAACTGCTGACCTCGTGTGGAACCTGGCTTGTCATCCAGTCAGTATTGATTGCATACCTGGGTCCACTGTACCACATTTTGTACTTTATGTTACAGCCTTGAGCATGGTTTCTTCTGTACACTTAGAGAGTTTCTGAGTGCATCAGGCTGACTTCAGATGCTCTGTGGTCCTACAGTTGTAGGTCACCCACTATGGCAGGCATCTCTTGCTAAGAGAGGAAGTGGCCGCGTTTGAGGGTTTGTTGTCTCGATCTCCTTTTGCCACTGGTAAACTGGGATGTCGTGGGAACACATGGTCCTAGTCACACCTTATCACTGGCTTTCAGGGTCAGCCATATACTGGTTGTTCTGAATTTTGTGAAACATTTGTATTCTGTGCAACAGTGAAGTTCAGATTATTGGTGTCAAGGAACTTTACTGTGAGACCGAATCAAGCCTGGGGCATCTGAGCCTTTAAGGATGGCTTTTCTTCCATATGGGGATGCAGTCTCGGAATGAGTAAGCGCTCCATGGTGAAAAGAGGTCTGTTCTTCTAGGCAAGTTGTTAAATTTTTTTATGTCAACTAATTTGACTACTTTTGCCAACGTCAATTATATGGTACCCCATCTGCTAGTCTTTAAGGAGATAATTTTGTAGTATGTTTTGCCTCCCAACAATAAAGTTTAGTTAGGTAAATTTAGAACGTTAATAATCACTTGGACATCATGAAGAACAGACTTTCTTCTGCCTGGTCTTAACAAAATGGCAGTTAAAAAGTTTTGTAGCCCTAGCAGAGTGTAACTAAAAGTTCAAGACTCTTTGTTTTGTCAGTTATCTTCCAGGTACATGTTACAATGTACAGGAAATCCCTGAATACACAGATAAGTGTTCAAGTTACCATGTATTATTATCTATTTAAAAACAAATTAAAATATGAGAACTAAAAGGTTGTTGTTGTTGTTTTTGTTCTCTCATTGTCCAGATATTAAACACCACTTCTACTCTGGGAATTAAGTTACCTTATCCTCCCAAGATACATAGAGTATTAGCAGGAAGTGAGTGATGTCAGCAACCACCACAGCTTAGTTATCTTTCTGGTGCTGTGATACAACGCTGGCAGAGACAAACTAAGGAAGAAAGAGTTCCTTTTGACTCACGGTTCAAGGCAAGGGCACAGCACATCAGACAGTGAAGGCCAAGAGGACCGGAGCGTGATAAAACTGGTCACATTGCATCGTAGTCTAGAAGCAGAGAGCAGCTAGTGTGCTGTGCTGCTCAGCACCCCTTCCTTCCCAGCCAGGGAATGCCACCACCCACGTGGGCAGGTTTCCCATCTCAGTTAATGCAATCAAGATAATGCCCAGGGCCTGCCAAGTTGACAGTTAACACCATCACAATCAGAGCAATGTATAGTTGCTATAGATGTCATCCAAACATGGTAAGGGAACGCTATCACACTACACATAATCTTCTCACATCCCTTAATTACAGCCATAGATGAGAGGTATAGATCCCTGTCAGCTGGAAATTCTCTGGCACAGAAAGCTCTATTAACTATGGCCCTTACCATCATCCTATAGGAAAAGTTAAATGAATAACACATAGGTGGGGGCACAGTTTTAGTTAGAAATAAATCCCCCTAATTCACATTTAAAATTCTTCAAAATCAAAACATGCATTTCCTCCTACCTTTCAAGGAGTGATTGATTTCTTAAGCCACAAACTTCCCCATTTACTCAACGAGGTGTTGTTTTAAGCCCAGTGCAGGCCTACCACAGGGAAAATCAGTTAGCCAAGAAATCTAAGTAACATTTTCTTTATTCTTTTATTCAGGAATTTTATTGCAAACTGTTAGAAGAAGCGAACCGAGGCTCATTTCCTGCAGAGATGGTGAATAAAATCTTTTCTAACATTTCGTCAATAAATGCCTTCCACAGTAAATTTCTGTTGCCGGAGCTGGAGAAGCGAATGCAAGAATGGTAAGATGGAGAAGCTGGAGTGCTGTGCCTAAGACATGCAGGGTACTGCTTTTCAGCTTCCAAAGTAGAACAGATACACCACACGCTGCTAATATGACAGTATAGTGCCAGATCTTCATATAGAAACAACTGGGAGAGGCTGGGCTGTATTCTTGGGTTTCTTGGAATAGGCATTTGCGTCTGTTCTCTCAACGGTACCCTGACTAGTAAAGACAGGATCAGGCGTGATCAGCAACTCCGAGAGTTCCATCGCCTCTCTGCGATTCCTAAGCTCCCCTCTGAAAGATGTGTTTCTGCTAGTGTTTGAGTAGATCATACAGAGTGCTGCTCTCTCTGCAGGCCTACAGATTTCCTCATTCTGTAAGAAACTTTAATGACCTCTCTATATTTAATATAGGGAAACTACACCCAGAATTGGAGATATCCTGCAAAAGTTGGCCCCATTCCTGAAGATGTACGGAGAGTATGTGAAAGGCTTTGATAATGCGGTGGAGCTGGTTAAGAACATGACAGAGCGTGTTCCCCAGTTCAAGGCAGTGACGGAGGAGATTCAGGTAATAGTTCACTTTTCTCCCTGCTCACAAGTTAATTTTTCCTGAGAAATTATATGGTCTTCAAGATCTAAAATTGAGATGAACTTATTTTTCTGAGAAACTAAGCCAAAATCCATTCTACTCTTAAATTCTACAATGACAGTGTCTGCACAATTAAATGAATTATTGAATGCGTACCACCTACTAAGCTAAGTGATTGAAAACATTCAGTGTGCATTGCTTTTAAACCTTTTGTTAAAATATACTTACAGCATTTTTATTTGAAATAATTACTTACAGCATTTCCCCTCTCCCATTCTATGTTCCTCTTTACTCCCTTTCAAATCTATTGCCACTTCTTTAACTGTCATTGTCACGTGTGTGTGTATACACACACACATATACACACACCCCACACATACACCACATACACACGTGCACACACACACCACATGCATGCACACAACACACTCACACCACACACACACACAGCCCCCTGACACACACCCCACACACATGCATTGCACGCGCACACACACACACACACACACACCATAAACATGTGCATGCACAGCACATGTGCGCACACACCCTGCTCCATCACTAAGTGTTACTAGTTGACACATGTTTTCAGGGATGACCACTTGGTACTGAAAAACCAGTCATGGGCTCACTCCTGGAAAAGACCAATCTGGCTCTCTCAGCAGCCATTAATTGCCTCTAGTTCTTTACCTAGACGTAGGCTCCATACACTTACCTCCGTTCACTTTATCATATCTATTGTTCAAGTCTTGTTGAAGTTTCATGGATGAAGCATCCCTGTCATTTCTAGGAGACTCGGTCTTCCTGAAGACTTTGTGATTCTCTGGCTCTTGCACTCATTCCATTCCCTCTTCACTGATGTTCCCTTAGCCTTAGCTAAGAGATTGTACTGTAAATAGAGCCACTGGGGCTGGGGCCTTTACATCCGGTTCTATAATGATTTCCATCTGCTGCAAAGATAAACTTTCTTGATTATGGATGAGAGCTACACTTTTGTGTGATTATGAAGATAGATATTCAGAATGCAGTTAGGGTTTGGACTGCTTTAATAAGTGGCAGTAGTCGGTTCTCCTCCAAGATTCAGACAGCACTAGCCATGAGTATTTGGCTACATTTTGACCTGGCAATTAGACCTCAGGTCCAATTAGACAGCTGTTGGGTTACCTTCAAGACATGATCACCTCTGTTGGACCTCTGAGGACATCCTCCCATGCTTGTCATTTGTGTGGTTCATAGGTATCACACCTGGGTAGGATGACAGAGTGCCTCCCTACCCACACCAGATTGCATAGCATGTAGGCTAGTCCACAGTGTACCATGTATTACCAGTGTAGTACCGTGAAGGCTAACCCACAGAGGGGACACCCTTAGGTCAGATCCATCCTAACTCCACTGAGTCCTGTGTCTAAAGTATGTGGTATCTTCAGCAATATGGACCTACCCTCAAATTCGAGAAGGCAAGCAACATCAGTGGCAGTCATCCATAAGGTTTGGGAGTCTCTTGGACTTATCCAACCTACAACTCGAAAGGAGGTTTCTCATGCCTGCTGCTGAAGGCTTTGGTGCTCTTGCAGGGAGCATTACCACTCCATGTCATAACCTCACTCAAACTGTATACATATATGTGTAATATAATTCTAGGAAAATACAAAATATTATAATTCCTTATAAGTTTTCAAAATCTCTTTAGTGTTGTCTCTCCTTTTCTACTGGTATCCTCCACTCTCTCTGTTAAAGCCCCCCAATTCCCCATTTCTCCCCTATCATCTCCATCCTGCTGTTCTGCTCTCCAGTACTGCTCTTCCAACCCCATGGTCCCTTTTCACCTTCCTGACTTCTTCAGTTATCCCAGGTTATGGGCTCACATCTGGAGATGTGGAACTGGGAACCACAGTGAGAGAGAACGTGTGGTGTGTTGGATGTCTTCTGGGTCTGAGTTATGTCACTCAATAGAATATTTTCTGCTTCCAACCATTTACCTAAAAATTTCATTTTTCTTTAGAGCTGAATGATACTCCGTTGTGTAGATGTACCACATTCTCATTATTCAGTCTTCAGCTGAAGAACATTTCAATTGTTTCTACTTTCTAGTTTTTGTGAATAGAATGCAGTGAATACAGCCGAGCAGATATCTATGGAGGAGCCCTTTGGGCATATACCAAGGAGTGGTATAGCTGGATCATATGGTAGATTTATTTTTAATGTTTTAAGAATTTTCCACATAGATTTCAAGAGTGGCTGCAGTAGTGTATGGTCCCACCAATAGTGATTGAGAGTGCCCATTTCCCTACATCTTCTCTAGCTTTTGCAGTTCATTATTTTGTTGATCTGAGGCATTCTGCTTGCTCAGTTCCATAATTAGTAGGCATGATGACCATATTTTTTGAGATATTTCTATGTTGTCTTTATTTCTTCTTTTGAATAGAATGCTTCTTAGATCCCAGGCCTGCTATTGAGTCAGTTTTTTCACAGTTCTTCATATAATCTGAATATTAACCCTCTATCAGATGTACACTTAGCAGAGATTATCTACCACTCTGTGGGCTCCCTTGTCATTGTGTTGTTTTCTAGCTGCACAGAAGGTTTTTTACTTTTATGAAGGTCCAATTTGTCAGTTGTTGCCCTTAACCCCTGATAAACATAAGTAGGAAAAAAAATCCTCAATAGAATAATTATAAATATATCAAAATTATTCACTGTGGTCAAGTTGGTTTATCTCAGAGATAATAGAGTCTATCAATATACATGAATAAATTTGAAATCCATATAAATTGACTTAAAGACAAAAATCACATGATCATCTGATAGATGTAGAATAAAAGCTGTTGCAAAATTCAGCAATATCACAATAAAAGTCCTAGATAGGAGAGAGGCTGGAAGCCACTCTGAGGGGTCTCTCATGGTGGGGACCACTTATGAGTGGTCTAAAAGAAAAGAAAAGAAAAAAGAAGACTGAGCCAACGAACTAGGCTGGAGCTGGCCTGGGACAGTGAACTTCATGGGAGCAGGAATGGATCCAGCCCAGGGACATTTGTGGAAGCAGGACTGGGCCAGCCATCAAGACTGGAACAGGCCTGAGGTGGTGAGCTCCAAGGGAGCAGGACTAAGCCAGCAACCTAAGCCATAACAGGCCTGAGACAGCAAGGTCCGTGGGAGCAGGAGCAGATCCCTAGAGACATTTGCGGAGGTAGGACTGAGCCAGCCACCTGGGCTGAAGACAGCTGACTCCACAGAAGCAGTTACAGGGAGAAACTTCTGAGCTAGAGGGCCAGAGTCAGAGACCATTGAGGGGCTCCAGGCATGAATCTGGGACCTTCAAGGGAATAGACCTGAGAAAGGAACCCTCTGCTTCCGGGCATGAGTCTGATACTTCAGAAGGAGTAGGCCTGAGCCAGGTTCTCTGTGGGTCCAGGTGCACCCAGGTCTGGGATCTCCCAGGGAGAAGATCAGAGCCAGAGACCTTTTCAGGACCAACCCCAAGCCAGAGACCTCTGCAAGTACAGATCCAAACCAGGAACATTTACAGAAACAGGTCTGAGCCGGCAACTTAGATTAGAGCAGGCCTGAGACAGCAAACTTCACAGGAGCAGAGCAAACCCCGGGAGCGCTGACTGACCAACAGGGTAACTAAAACCATGGCACTGGCTGTACCACAAGGAACAAACATCTGAGCCTTGGATCCACTGGCACCTAGGTGATTGATCACCAGAGTCACGGATAGCCCCAACCACACTAATTAGAGGAAAAGATGAGCAGACAAGATAAGAACACATGCAACACCACAAAGAGCAACAAGACACCAGTAAAATTTAGAGATCCTACAACAAAAAAAAAAACTTGAACAACCAAATATAGATGAAGCAGAAGAAAATATGACCTAAAAAATAACTTCAGGAAAATGTTTGAGGCCCTTAAAGAGGAAATGAGACAAATAGAGACAATAAAGAAAACACAAGCCAAGGGAATTATAGAAACAGAAATCATGATAAAACAAAAGGAAGCCACAAATGCAAACATAAACAGCAGAATATAAGAAATGGAAGAGAGAATCTCAAGCACTGAAGATACAATAGAGGAAATAGACTCCTTGGTCAGAGAAAACGTTAAATCTAACAAAAGCTTAACACAAAAATATCCAGGAATATGGGACACCATGAAAAGACCAAAACTAAGAATAATAGGTATAGAAAAAGGAGAAGTTCAACTCAAAAGCACAGAAAATATGTTTAACAAAATCATAGAAGAAAACTTTCCCAACCTAAAGAAATATATGCTTATGAAGATACAAGAAGCTTACAGAACACCAAACAAACTGGATCAAAAAAAAAAAGTTCCCTCGCCACATAATAATCAAAATACTGAACATACAGAATAAAGAAATAATATTAAGAGCTGAAAGGAAAAAGCCAAAGTAACATATAAAGGCAGACCTATTAGAATGACACCTGACTTCTCATTGGAGACAATGAAAGCCAGAAGGTCATGGTCAAGCGTTATGCAGACATTAAGTGACCACAGATGCCAGCCCAGACTACTATACCCAGCAAAACTGTCAATCACCATAGAAGGACAAAACAAGATATTCTGTGGCAAAACCAGATTTAATCAATACCAAGCCACAAACCCAGCCCTACACAAAATACTCCAACCAAGGAAGTTGACCACATCAATAAAAACAGAGACAACTGATGGTCTTATAGCAGCAAATACCAAAGAACGGAAAAAGGCACAATTTAACATCACCAACAATGAAAACTAAATGAACAGGAGATAGCAATCACTGGTCATTAATATCCTTTAATATAACTGGACTCAACTCACCTATAAAAAGGCACAGGCTAACAGATTAGATACGAAAACAGAATCCATCCTTCTGATGCATACAAGAAACACACCTAAACCTCAAAGACAGACATCATCTCAGAGTAAAGGGTTGGGAAAAAATATTCCAATCAAATATACCTAAGAAACAAGCAGGTGTAGCTATCCTAATATCTAACAAAATAGACTTCAAACTAAAATGAATCAAAAGAGACAAAGAAGGACATTTCATATTAGTTGCAGGAAAAACCATCAAGAGGAAATCTCAATTCTGAACATATATGCCCCAAATACAAGGCCACCCTTAAATGTAAAAGAAACACTCCTAAAGCTTGAATCATACATTAAAACCCACACACTAATACTGGGAGACTTCAACACTCCCCTCTCACCACTGGACAGATCAGTCAGACAAAAAAATTAACAGAAATAAGGGAACTAACAGATGTTATGACTCAAATGGACTTAACAGACATCTATAGAATATTCCATCCAAACAGAAAAGAATATACCTTCTTCTCAGCACCTCATAGAACCTTCTCAAAAATTGACCACATACTTAGTAACAAAACAAGCTTCAACAAATATAAAAATATTGGAATAACCCCATTTATTTTATTAGTACACCATGCTTTAAAACTAGAAGTCAACAGCAATACTAATTCCAGAAAGCCCACAAACACATGGAAATTAAACAATGCTCACTTGAATCATCAGTGGGTCAAGGAAGAAATAAAGGGAGAAGTTAAAGACTTCCTAAAATTAAAAAAAAAAAATGACCACACAACATACCCAAATTTATGGGACACAATGAAAGCAGTGTTAAGAGGAAAGCCCATAGCACTAAATGCCTACATAAAGAAGCTGGGAAAATTCCACACTAATGAACTAACAGATCATTTGAAAACTTTAGAACAAAAAGAAGCAAGTTCACCTAAGAGAACTAGATGGCAGGAAATAATCAAATTGAGACCTGAAATCAGCAAAATAGAAACAAAAAAAATACAAAGAATCAATAAGACAAAGAGTTGGTTCTTCAAGAAAATCAACAAAATAGACAAACCTTTATCCAAAGTAACCAAAAGGCAGAGAGAAAATATCCAAATTAACAAAACAGAAATGAAAATGGGGACATAACAACAGACACAGAGGGAATACAGAGAATCATTAGGTCATATTTCAAAAACCTGTACTCTACAAAACTGGAAAACTTAAAGGAAATGGACAACTTTCTAAATAAATATCACTAAAATTAAATCAAGACCAGATAAGCAAATTAAAGGGACCTATAACTGCTGAAGAAATAGAAGCAGTCATCAGCAGTCTCCCATCCAAAAAAAAAGCCCAGATGGTTTCAGCTCAGAATTCTACAAGATTTTCAAAGAAGAACTAATATCAATACTCCTCAAATTGTTCCACACAATAGAAACAGAAGGAACATTGCCAAACTCTTTTATAAGGCTACAATTACCCTGATACCCAAACCACAGAAAGACATTGCTAAGAGAGAGAATTGCATACCAATCTCACCCATGAACATTGATGCAAAAATACTAAATAAAATACTGGCAAATTGAATCCAAGAAAACATCAAAACTATCATCCACCATGATCAAGTCGACTTCATCCCAGAGATGCAGGGATGGCTCAACATTCAACATATGAAAATCTGTCAACGTAATCTACCATATAAACAAACTGAAAAATAAAAACCACATGATCATCTCATTAGATGCTGAAAAAGCTTTTGACAAAATATAACATCCCTTCATGATAAAGGTCTTGGAGAGAGCAGGGATACAAGGAACATACCTAAACATAATAAAGGCAATATACAGCAAGCCAACAGCCAACATCAAGCTAAATATAGAGTAATTCCCAGTGATTCCACTCAAATCAGGAATAAGACAAGGTTGTCCACTCTCTCCATATCTATTCAATATTCAAGTTCTTGAGGTCCTTGCTAGAGCAATAAGACATCAAAAGGAGATCAAAGGGAAACAAATCAGAAAAGAAGAAGTCAAACTCTCGCTATTTACTGATGATATGATAGTTTATATAAGTGACCCCAAAAATTCTATGAAGGAACTTCTACAACTCATAAACACTTTCAGTAATGTATCAGGATACAAGATTAACTCAAAAAATTAGTAGACCTCCTGTACACAGATGGTAAAAGGGCTGAGAAAGAAATCAGAGAAACATCACCCTTAACAATAGCCACACGTAGCATAAAATATCTCGGAGTAACTCTAACCAAACAAGTGGAAGACTTGTATAGAACTTTAAATCTTTGAAGAAAGAAATTGAAGAAGACACCAGAAAGTGGAAAGATTTCCCATGCTCTTGGATAGGTCTAATTAGCATAGTAAAAATGGCAATCTTACCAAAAGCAATCTACAGAGTCAATGCAATGCCAGCAAAATTCTTCACAGTACTCAAGTTCATATGGAAAAGCAACAAAACAATCCTGTACAATAAAAAACTTTCTGGAGGCATCACAATCCCTGACTCCAAACTCTACTATAGAGTTATAGTCCTGAAAACAGCCTGGTATTGGCATAAAAATAGACAGGAGGACCAATGGATTATATCCGAAAACCCAGATATTAATCCACACACCTTCAAACACCTGATTTTTGACAAAGAAGCAAAATATATCAAATAGGAAAAAAAAACATATTTAACAAATGGCGCTGGAATAACTGGAAATCAACATGTAGAAGAATAAAAATAGATCCATATCTATCACCATGCACAAAACTCAAATCCAAATGGATCAAAGACCTCAACATAAAGCCAACCACACTGAGCCTCATAGAAGAGAAAGTGGGAAGTACACTTGAACACATTGGCACAGGAGACCACTTCCTTACTATAACCCCAGAAGCACAGACACTGAGAGAAACAGTTAATAAATGGGACCTCCTGAAACTGAAAAGCTTCTGTAAAGCAAAGGACACGGTCAAAGACAGAACAGCCTTTAGAATGGGAAAAGATCTTCACCAACTCCACATCAGACAGAGGTCTGATCTCCAAAATTCAATACAAAAAATTGAAGACATTGGTCAAATAATCCAATAAAAAAATGAAGTACAG
>JAQHUG010000730.1:31388-60564 GCA_028555095.1 Dicrostonyx torquatus | reverse complement strand
TGACATCTTGAAATTTGCAGCCAAATGGATGGAGCTAGGAAACATCATTTTGAGTGAGGAAACCCAGACCTAGAAAGACAATTATATGTACTCACTCATAAACTTAAAGCAAAAAAAAAAAAACCAGCCTACAAATCACAATTCCAGAGAACCCAGACAACAATGAGGTCTCTAAGAGAGACATACATGGATCTAATTTAAACAGGAAGTAGAAAAAGGCAAGATATCCTGAGTAGAATGGGAGCATGGGGACCTTGGGAGAAGGTTGAAGGGGAGGCAGGAGGCAGGGAGAAAAGCAGATAAAATGTAGAATTCAATAAAAATCAATTTTTAAAAAAGTCCTAGATAGGAGAGGACTAGAGGGAGCAGATCACAACCTAATAAAGGCTATATGTGAAAAACTCATAGCCAACATTCTCCTAAAATGAAAAAATCTTGAAGTAATCCCATAAAAATTGGGGATAAGACACATCTCTCCATTCTTCCCATTCTTTGTTAATGTACTGCTCAAATGATTAGCAGGAGGAATAAGACAGGAAAAGGGAGCTAAAGTGTTCCATATAGAAAAAGAAATCAGATTATCTCTGGTTATAAATGATTTGCTACTACTGTGTGTTTGAAATCCCAAAAATTCTATGATAAAGCATAAAGAATCAACCAACAATTTCAACAAAATGGTAGGAATCAAAATCAACTACCAAATATTAGTAGCCTTTCTATACAGCAAAATATTATGCTGAGAAGTAAATCCTGGACATGTTCCCAGTTCACAATACCCTCAAATGAAATTAAATCCCTAGAAATAAGCTTAACCAAGGAGGTGAAAGACCTCCACAGTTAAAATTTCAAATCTCTGAAGAGACTGAGAAACACACCAGATAAGAGAAAGACCTTTAATTTTTAATGGAAGGTAGAAGTAATATTTTGAAAATGACCATCATAGCAAAAGCAATTTACAGATTACTACAACTCCCACAATATTTTTCACCAAAACACAAACTAAATTCTAAAATTCATATAGAACTCCAAAGATCCCATATAGCTGAAGTAATCCAGAACAAAAAGAATAATTTAGGAGGAATTACTATTGCAGATTACAAGATACATTACAGAACTATAGTAATAAAAACCATATGGCACTGGCAAAAACAGGCATACTGAATAAAGTAGAAGACCCCAAAATAAGAATGAATATATATATATATATCCTATATAATATATATATATATATAACAAATATACCTTACCTCTCCCCGCCCCACCCCCCAAAAAAAAGACATGGGAGGAAATACAGCATCTTCAACAAATGATGCTGAAGTAACTGGATATCCACATATATAGAAATAAAATTAAGACTCCCATCTCTCACCTTGCCCAAAAATCATATTCAAATGAATCAAAGACCTCAGTGTGAAGCATTTTTCTGAAATTGGAAAAAAACCATGGGTATTACTCCTGAAGGTTTAGGTGTAAAGAGGACATTCTGAATAGGACTGTATTTGCTTTTGAAACTAACAAAGGTTAGCCTTTTAGAGTGTCTTAGTCACTGTTCTGTTACTGGGAAGAGACTGCATGACCAAGGGAACTAACTCTTAGGGGGAAAAGCACTTAAATAGGGGCTTGCTTAAGGTTTCAGAAGCTAAGTCCATCATCATCATCATGGCAGGGAGCATGGCAGCAGGCAGGGCTCTGCAGCAGTAGCTGAGAACTACATATTATGCAGGCTGAGAGAGAGAGACAGAGAGAGATATGAGAAAAAAGAAACACACAGAGACAGAAACAGAAAGACTAGGCTTGGCATGGGCTTTTGAAACCTCAAAACCCACCCCCATTAACACACTTCCTCCAACAAGGCCACACCTCTAATCATTCAGAACAGTTCCACTCCCTGGTGACTAAGCATTCACATATATGACGAGCCTATAGAGGTCATTCTCTTTCAAACCGCCACATCTCCTCCCTGGCCCCCATAGCCTTGTTGCCACACCATAATGCCAAAATGCAGTCAGTTCAACTTCAGACGTCCCCATAGTCTAGGACAGTCTCAGCCCTGTGTAAAAGTCCATGGTCTCTTCTGTGACTCATGGCAGTCTCTTAACTGTATCCCATTGTAAAATCAAAATTCAAAGGCAGATCACATATTTCCAACATACAATGACACAGAATATGCATTACCATTCCACAGGGGAGAAAAGGGAACATAGTGAGGAAATACTGGACCAAAGCAAGATTGAAAACCAGCAGGGAAAATTCCAAATTCTGCACCTCCAAGTCTGCTGTCAATGTGTTCTGCAGAACTCTAACTCCTTTCGGCTTTGTTGACTGCAACACGCTTCTCATTCAGGGGCTGGTTCCACACCTGATCTGCAGCTTTCCTTAACAGGTACCCCATGACTCTGACATCTCTAATATCACGGGGTCTACACACAATCTAGGCTTTCTAGCAGTATTGCTTAGCCGTGGAGAAAGATTCCATGGCCCTTCTCTTCCAAGTTCTGCTGCTTGCTGGAGCTGGCACATGGCCCCCTCTTTCATTTATATGTACATAAACTTTCTGATATTGATGGGCACCTTCCCTGCTTAAAATTTCCTTTAATTACTTTTTACAAGTTATATAAACTTAGCTGGATGGGGTCTTGCCCTGAGGTCGCCACTCCATTTATTCCATTTATCATTAGGCTTTTCTTTAATTTTTTTTTATCTCCTTTAGCAATAGACTTAGCTCAATTACATTTCCTAGTGCTCATTTTCTCTTCAGAGTGTACATTTTATACTTTTCCTTGTATAGCTTTCTTTTTTATTATATATCTGCATAAGAGTTATTATTAATAACCCCAACAAAGTCATACTAAACTGTCTTGAAATCTTCTCTGCCAATGCCATTAGTCTTCAAAACTTTTCAGTTTAGCCCTAGGCAGACTTTTAGCACATGGGCAATGAAACAACCATATTCTTTATGAAAATATCACAAGAATGGTCTCTAGGTGACTTAACTAATATTTCATTCTGAAACTTCGGGAGCTGGGCCCACACTGCTCTCACGAGAGCTATTCTTGCTCCTGCTAGGATATGCTCATTATGCCCTGCTTAAAGCATCCAACCCCTTTTCTAGTCCAGAGTTTCACAGTCTTCCACATTCTTCCAACATTCAGCATGGCGCTGCTTGTCATAGTAGTATGCTACTCCCCGGTACCTATTTCCATCTTAGTCACTATTCTATTGCTGAGAACAGATACCATGACCAATGCAACTCTTATTAAAGAAAATGTTTAGTCGGGTGGTGGTGGCGCACGCCTTTAATCCCAGCACTCAGGAGGCAGAGGCAGGCGGATCTTTGTGAGTTCGAGCCCAGCCTGGTCTACAAGAGCTAGTTTCAGGGCGGGCTCCAAAGCCACAGAGAAACCCTGTCTCGAAAAATCAAAAAAAAAAAAAAAAGAAAGAAAGAAAGAAAGAAAGAAAATGTTTAATTGAGGGTTTGCTAACGGGTTCAGAGGTTAAATCAATTATCACCATGGTGGAGATCATAGCAGCAGTCATGGCAACAGTGTTGGAAAGAAACTGAGAGCTATATCCTAATCTACAGACAGAGGTAGAGTGACACTGACTTGGTATGCTTTTGAAATCTCAAAACCCAACTTGGTGACACACTTCGTCCAACAAAGCTATACCTAATCCTTCTAATCGTTTCAAATAGCACCACTCATACGTGAGCGTATGGAGGCCATCCTCATTCAAACCACCACATTCCAGAGTCATGGGGTACCTGTTAAGGAAAGCTGCAGATCAGGTGTGGAACCAGCCCCTGAATGAGAAGCGTGTTGCAGTCAACAAAGCCAAAAGGAGTTAGAGTTCTGCAGAACACATTGACAGCAGACTTGGAGGTGCAGAATTTGGAATTTTCCCTGCTGGTTTTCAATCTTGCTTTGGTCCAGTATTTCCTCACTATGTTCCCTTTTCTCCCCTGTGGAATGGTAATGCATATTCTATGTCATTGTATGTTGGAAATATGTGATCTGCCTTTGAATTTTGATTTTACAATGGGATACAGTTAAGAGACTGCCATGAGTCACAGAAGAGACCATGGACTTTTAAACAGGGCTGAGACTGTCACAGACTATGGGGACGTCTGAAGTTGAACTGACTGCATTTTGGCATTATGGTGTGGCAACAAGGCTATGGGGGCCAGGGAGGAGATGTGGCGGTTTGAAAGAGAATGACCTCTATAGGCTCGTCATATATGTGAATGCTTAGTCACCAGGGAGTGGAACTGTTCTGAATGATTAGAGGTGTGGCCTTGTTGGAGGAAGTGTGTTAATGGGGGTGGGTTTTGAGGTTTCAAAAGCCCATGCCAAGCCCAGTCTCTCTCTCTCTCTCTGCCTGCAGATCAGGGCGTAGCTCTCAACTCCTTCTGCCATACCTGCCTACCTGCTGCTATGCTCCTTGCCATGATGATAATGGACTAAGCCTCTGAAACTGTAAGCAAGTCCTCATTTAAATGCTTTCTTTTATAGGAGTTGCCTTGGTCATGGGGTTTCTTCATGGCAATAGAACAATAACTAAGACTTAAGTCTAAATAAATTTATCATGTGTTGGTAGGCTTATGCATGTAATTCTAGCACTTAGGAGGCTGGGGAAGCAGGATGGAAAGTTTGAAGCCATTGTTGCCTACCTGGTAAAATGGAGTCTCAATAAATTAATAGATGAATAGTTATTTGCAAAATGAGTTCCCAGTTTCTTAATTTACTTTCTTTCAGTGGTTGAAATCTAAAAAGGGAATGGCTACATTGCACTTAAGCCTCATTTTTTGTTACTTTATATCTGCATGTAAGTTTGCCTCTGTTTTGCCAAGCTTATATAATATTTTTTGATAATGCCATATCATCTTTGTTAATTCTCCAATGGGTATTCAAACTTGTAGATCACTAACTGTTTGAATACATGAAATATAATTCTATGCATCACATAATATTTTTTGTGGCTGGAATTCTATGGCTCTTGACTTCTGCCTTTTATGTTATATGAATAAATTTTATGGGACTATTTTGTTTCCTTTTATTTTTAAATTTTATTCATTGCTCTTAGAATAATAATATGCATCTTAATTTATTCTTGCCAGCTTCAATAATGCTAACATTAATCTTAGTGAAATGTGATTTCTGTATAGTTTTCTTCCCTACTCTGAGCCCTCTTCTCTTCTTGTCATTTTTATTTGTCTTGATGAGACTTTCTATTGCTGTGACAAAACACCATGACTATAAGCAGCTTGGGGAGGAAAGGGTTTATTTCATCTTACAACTCCTCCAGTGACTTCCCATCACTGAGGGAAGTCAGGGCAGGACTCAAGAAAGGAAGAACATGAAGGCAGGAACTAAAGCAGAAGCCCTGGAGGAACCATTTACTAACTTCTTCTCCATATCACTCTGCCTGCTTTCTTATACATCTCAGGACCAACTGCCCGGGGTGGCACTACCCGCAGAGCCTGCCAAGCCCTCCCATATCTAATGAAAAACTGCCTTCCAGATGTGTCTACAGGCAGATCTGCTGGGAATTTTCTTGATTGTGATTCCCTCTTCTCAGATATCTCCAGCTTGTATCAAGTTGGCCAAAGAAACAACCAGGACATTATCTAAAATTACAATTTTATGTGCTTTTTAATTATAACCCAATATTATAAGGCTATAATTATTTTGTGCAGTGTCACATATTTTCAAGTTAAGAGATGATATAAGGACTATAAATATATATATTATTTATTTAATTTTGTGAGCCTTATTATGAAAAATACTTATAAGTAAAATAAATGTTGCACATCAAAATTAACCAAACCCAAAGTCTATAAATCTCAGGAAACTTCAGTACATTTAGAATAACCATTGTGAAGTTGTGGAGCTTGAAATTTTGTTTTGGTTTGGTTTTGTTTTTCATTTTTGGTTACTCGGGTGAAGGGTCTGTCAATTTTTCTGTATCTTTTCAAAGAACGAGCTCTTACATCTGTTGATCCTTTGTATTCTTTTCATTGTTTCTATTTTGTTGATTTCTGTACTGATTTCTTATCTTTCTTTTTTTTTTTTTAATCATGTCTTGGTTTGGATTTAGTTTGTTCTTGTCTTATCAAGTTTTTGAGTTGCATCATTAAGTTGTTGATTTGTGCTGGTGAAGGCATATTGCCCTGGCTGTTACTGACTGTATTTTAGGTTGGGTCTAGGCATCACAGATTAAGAGGACTGTGTTGAAGGCATATTCCTTGGCTCCTATTCACAGTGTTTTAGGCTGCTGTCTAGGTGTCGCAGAATAAGATTACTGCAGTGATTCTAGGTGTTGACCTGCTCTTGTCTTTGTTGGGTGGGTGTTCAATTCCTTGGTGTCTGTTCCCCTTTCTGGATCTTAGAAAAGTATGGTGGCTGTAGGTTCCCTGGTAGATAGCACTTCTACAGGTCAGTGTGTGGCAGAAAGGAGTTGGAATAGCTTAGGAGAAGAGACTAAAGGGTTGAGGGAGGGTCCCTAGACAGAGTCCCTAGGAATCTGAAAGTGTGGTGAGAGGAGACTACCTAAGAGTAGGTTGCAGTGAGACAAAGAATAATCTGGAGTGACAGGGATGAAAGGGCTGTTAGGATTCTAGGTCTGATGCAAGAGTTGGGGTCTCCAGCTAGTTGAGGTGGGAGGACCGGCAGCTGCAAGCATGTTGTTACAGGGCTGAGGGTGATCCTGGGGGATGCTAATGGAGGGTGGGAAGGAGAGTAAAATCACCTCCCTCTGTCTGGTTCTCTAGTGCCAGAAATGGGTTACACATAGTTTAGTTCTTGGCCAGAAGGTTCCCAGGGAAACCTTAAACAAAATCAGGCTATTGTACTTACATGTCTCATTGAATACAAAGAAGTTGAGTTGATGCCTAACTAGAGCCTTCACCCATACAAACCACTGTTCATGGTGCTGTGAGTTACGCTATGCTACCAGAGGAGAAAGGTAAACAACAACCCAACCACAAACCCTGCATTTTATAACCATGACCTGCCTACATGTTACACTGGTGCAGTAGTGGAACAAACATTGTGGGAGTAACCAACCACTCTATGACTGGATATAAGGCCCAGTCAATGAAATGGAAACCCCACCTTACACTGCTTGGCTGGCCAAGAACTGGGGACTAGATAGGCCATGGGCCTAGGAGAAAATCACATAATACTCTTATGCTGAGGAAACATAGCGATAAAATGACTCCCAATGACATAGATCTTTGCTTTGTTCGGCTAACACCAGAGAAACCCCAAACTGGACAGTGTGCAGAAAGTGAGAGGCTTTGGAACACTCAATCCTAAGTGGGATTCTTCATCACATCTCTTCCCTTAGGGTTCAGGGACCTATGTAGAAGAGGAGGAGGAAAAATTGTAAGATCCAGAGGGGATGGATAACATGAAGGGTACAGTGTCTCCGAGACACAACAGAACTGATGTGTGAGCTCACAGAGACTGTGGTAACATTCACAGGACTATACACTTTCAAGTCAGAGAGGGGAGGGGGGAAGAGAAGAGAGAGAAAGAAAGAAAGAGTGTGTGGGAGAGAAAATGGGAGGAGAAACACAAATATTCAAAGATAATGTCCAGAAATGAGAGAAAATGTGCATCATTGTCTTTCTGGGTCTGGGTTACCTTACTCAGAATGGTTGTTTCCAGCTCTATTCACTTACCTACAAGTTTTATAAATTTTGTTTTGTTTTTCGAGACAGGGTTTCTCTGTAGCTTTGGAGCCTGTCCTGGAACTAGCTCTTGTAGACCAGGCTGGCCTCAAACTCACAGAGATTCATTTACCTCTGGCCTGTCTCTCTCCCTTTGGGACTTCCAAGTTCTTGACCTACTCTCCACATGGGACTCTCTAGTCAGCCTGGAAAGATCTAGGCTACTTCCTCCCTTCAAGACTTCCCAGAGTTCTGCCAGCTTTACTTGGTAGAAAATATGGCCCCTTGCCTTTTGGAGCCCATTCCCTAAGAAGGGATACGTTGCTCAGCCTAGATACAGGGAGGAGGGCTTTGGTCCTGCCTCAACTTGATGTGACGAACCTTGTTAACTCCCCACAGGTGGCCTTACCCTCTCTGAGGAGTAGATATGGGATGGGTTGGGGAGAAGATGGGGGAGAGTGAGTGGAGGGGAGGGAGGAGAAATTTGGATTGATATGTAAAATAAAAAAAGGGTGTTTTTAAAAACTAAAAAAAAAGTTAAATTTAAAAAATTGCCTTAAGAGTTCTTTATTACATTGTGGTTTTACCTAATTTTAAAATATTCTTTTAAGAACCTTAATTACATGGGGCTGGTGAGATGGCTCAGTGAGTAAAGTACTTGCCACCAAGCTTGATGGTCTGACTCGGGTCCCAGGACCCAGGTGGTACAAAGATAGAAATGAATGTTACAGATTGTCCCTGACCTCCATATTCACATGCACATACAGTAAATGGATAAATGTAATAAAAATATTTAACAATAAAAATATTGCTGATTGCAGAAGCAGAAGATCTGTGGAAACTTAACCCTGCAACACCACATGCTGGAGCCTATTCAGCGGATCCCTCGCTACGAGATGCTCCTTAAGGACTACCTGAAGAAGCTGTCTCCTGAGTCCCCAGACTGGAATGATGCGAAAAGTAAATGCTTTTATTCTCTCTGAACAGCAGCAGAATGACATAGCCAAATGGCCCTTTGGTTCCAAAAATGTATCTTACGTCATCACATGGGAAATCCTGTCAGTACCTTAATTAAGCAAGGCAATTTAAGTTGTGATCACCCTGGCTTAGAGAAATGCAAATTGTACTTCCTTGTTAGCTGAGGTTTCTGTTCCGCCCATTCCCACAGTTGTCCAATCCTAAAGAAACACACAGAGGCCTACATTAATTATAAACTGGTTGGCCTATTAGCTCAGGCTTTCTTATTAACTAACTCTTACATGGTACATTAACCCATTATTCTTGTCTGTGTTAGCCACATGACTTGGTACCTTTTTTTTTTTTTAAAGATTTTATTTATTTATTAAGTATACAATATTCCTTCCATGTATGCTTGCATGCCAGAAGAGGGCACCAGATCTCATTACAGATAGCTGTGAGCCACCATGTGGTTGCTGGGAATTGAACTCAGGACCTCTGGAAGAGCAGTCGGTGCTCTTAACCTCTGAGCCATCTCTCCAGACCTGACTTGGTACCTTTTATCAGTGAGGCATTCTCATCTTGCTTCCTCTGTGTCTGGGTTACAACTACAGACTGAACCTTTCCTCTTCCCAGAATTCTATTCTGGTCACTCTGCCTATACTTCCTGCTTGGTCGCCCCACCTATACTTCCTGCATGGCTACTGGCCAGTCAGCATTTTATTAAAACAATACAAGTGACAAATCTTTACAGGGTACAAGACCATTGTCCCACAGCACTTTCCGTTCTGGATTCATGTTCATCACCAACTGTGAGCTCTAAAACTGTAAGTTAGAGATGTTTGGAGCAGTAATAGAGTTGCCTTCCCATAGGTGTGGCTGATACCTACCAAGGAAGCTGAGAAGACATTTACTATGCAGATATAACTGTTAACCTTACTCCCCAAGACACACAGGATGTGAGGTGCTTTATTGTCTAGGAACATTTTCCTCCAAAAAAAAATTATTCCAATTGTGTTGGTCATCTTTAATTGTTTCATTAGGTTAGAATGAAAAGTTTTTTAAGACTAATTAATGAATTTCATTAATTCTTTAGCTTCTCATTCAGTTTTAGTTGTTGTGATATTAGAGATTGAGTCCAGAGATTTTCATATCACATTCTAATATGTACATGGTACGCCATATGAAATGACTTTAAATCTCAACACTAGGCAGGCAGAGGCAGGTGGATCTTTGTGAGTTCTAGGCCAGCAAGGTCTAAATAGTGAGATCCTGTCTAACTAAACCAAACAAACAAGCAAAATGTTTACCCCCCCTCTAGTATAGTTTTTTAAACTTCTCAAAAATTAGAGATGAGTAAAGCAATTAAGAAATAGTCATGGTCCAATATTTGGCCAGTGCTGACAATAGCAGTGTAATGTGCTTCTCCTCTGTGCTCTTTCCTAAACCAGCGTTATTCTGAGGTAAGGACCCAAGTCTCATCTAGAACACAGGCCATCTCTAGTATGTTTTCCCACCATGCCTATGATGTAGTGATCACAGAAACCTCTCTCTCTCTCTGCCCCTTCTGAAGTTTGCATGAGTGTTTGACTTGTGAGTATTCCCGGCCTGATACTTCCGGGACACTTTACCACTCCCTTATTTCCCCTGTGAGTGCTGGGAGTTAGTGGCTGAGATTCTGGTACAGTTCTTCCTACACTTCCTTTGGCAGCTGCCCCAGCCTCTGCCATTTTGTTCTGCTCCATCCTAGATTTTGTATGCCATCCATAGAACTGCCTGTGCTCACATGGTCCTGGAACATGTAAAGATGCTCTGCCTTTTTCTTTTTAAGTGACCGGGTCCTCTTGCCCTACTTTAGGAGGAGTCATGTTTAGAAAAACAAGGGGGTCTTCAGAGCCCAACCTACAAATCAACCAGGTCACAGAATGTGGGACATATCACCTGCTCAGAGCATCAAGGATGCAGAGACAAACTCCTCAAGTCAGACCCTGCCATAAGGACAATGCTTCCCTCATCCCTCCTTACCATTAAGCGTGGGACTCCACACAGCAAAGCCACAAGGAATAGAAAGCTGTTTTTATAGCACCAGCAGCACAGGCTAGGGCCACTTCCAAATGAAAACAAAAAACAAAAATAGTGTTAACTCTCCGGTTTTGAAATACTACCATTATCCCTCTCTAAGATATTGTTAACGGTCCCACAGAAATACTGGGGAAAGTGAGGAACATAACTTGATGGTGGCCTCTCACTTGTAACCATGTTATCTCCTTAAAGATTCCCTCCTGGGAAGCCATGCGACGGCCAGCCTGGCAGGCTTTCTGCAAATTTTCTCCATGTTCTTTCTGCTTACTGTTGGCATCCATCACTTTCCTTGTCTGGCTTCAAATCGCTTTTCAACAGTCAGGAATATGCACCCAGAGGAGTGCTCTTTCTGTTCCTCTCTGGGTTGTCATTTGGCTCACCAGATTTCCATCTCCAGAGGCAGAAAATACACTGGGTCAAGGCAGGCTCATTATCAGTGGGACTGTGGATGGGTCCATCTTCAGCCATTCTCCCCAGGGTGCAAGCCAGCCCTCCAGGAAGGGACAGTTCTTACAGAGGAAAATGAGATGGTCCTTGTGTGAAGTTGCCAAGCCATGGCTACCAGGATATGCCAAGTGCATGACTCAAATCCTGTGTACAGCACTGTTTCAATATTCAATATTCTGAATCTAAAGACTCATTCTTGCTCTAAGTGATAGACATAAGATACTCTTCCTGGCTTTGCTTTGCTGAGGAAATCCTAGAAGTTGGGCTTTTAGAGTCCTGAAAGTAGAAGATGAAGCAACAAAAGTATATTCTGCTCAACAATGCAAACAACACAGAAAATGTGGGCCCAAAGGACTGGAGCTGCTGTTGCAGGACTTAGGCCTGGGAGGTGCTCCCGATGGTTGCCCAGCACAGGCCTCTGCCCTGCAGTTCTTCAGCCTCAACCCCTGGAGCTCCACACACCACAACCTTTCCTCCTCTCCCAGCACTCTCAGGCTGTAAAGCCCTCAGACTCTCCATCTGATCAGGCCGGCATGCTTCCCCAAAGAAAGCTGCTGATGTTTAGTAGGCGAACTGTCCGAAGTTTGAGTCATATGATCTAGGGCCAAGTCACACCACCTCCTCATTTCTGTCATGTGGCAAAAGGAAATGAAAGAACTCACCAACTGGTAGGCAGGTGAGCTACTTCACAAAATGTTCCATGTACTCCTTTAACTGTTATTAGTACCAAACTCTACATAGAGTAATGTTTTCCCCTACAGATATCTGTGATATGGTTTAATTTATAAATTAGAGATTTACAGAAGTTAGAAATTAGAGATTAACTATATAATAAAACAGAATAATTTTAACTGTGTGCTATAATAAACTTTAAACTTCTGGGTTTTTTTCTGGAAATTTCTATTTGCTATTTTTGAGTTACAGCACATAGGCAGATGGTGTGGGACTGCTGCTTATATGAAATCACCCCTGGCAAATGCCATGAACCTAGTAATGGACACTGTAAATGCAAGTTCATTTCTAAGGCCTGTTAGATATTAAATTGCCTGGAAGACTAATCATCACATATTATTTGGGAAGTAAATATCCTGCAATTGGAGATATACTTCTAACAGATAACTTGTGGAAACTGTGTACCAGAGACATCTATTGTTTTTGATCTCTATTTCTTTGTTACTCTAGTAGCACAGGAAAGACAAAATATTTATTTCCTTTTCTTTTTTTCCCACTTAGAGTCACTTGAAATTATATCTACAGCAGCAAGCCATTCTAATAGTGCAATAAGGAAAACGGTAAGTGGCTTTTGGAGGATATGGGAAGCTTCCGGTTAGGCAGCAGTTGGGATATAGCCTCTGAGCACTGTGGATTTAGAGCAAAGTGAGCAGGTACAGGTGAGCAGCAGAAAGGAATGCTTACCAACTATCCAGTACATTCCCCTCTTAGGATTCACTTTATTGATGCATGTTATTCCGAAATGAAAACTTATTCTCCATATCTATTAAATCATGTAGATTTTAGTTAAATTTAAATTACCTTCTTGTATTTGATCTTGCTGTATTTTGTCTTATTTCCCAGGAGAACCTGAAGAAACTCTTAGAGATTTATGAGATGTTGGGAGAAGAAGAAGACATTGTAAATCCCTCAAATGAACTCATAAAAGAAGGCCAAATCCTCAAACTAGCAGCTCGGAACACATCAGCACAAGAGCGCTACCTCTTCTTAGTAAGTTCAATAGTGTCAGCCAGTTGCACACCAGCAGTTCACTGAATTCCCTGTGCCAGTCTTGGGGAAGTGACTCACTTACTTCCAGAATAATCACACCCACCTGCTCTAGTCAGCACCGGCAGAATGTTCTATGAGAGTACCTTAAAGACTGTCATGAGTTTTTCTCTTGGCCTTGGGAGCTAGCTGATCCACTGCAACAGTGCACACAGAGGACAAGGTAGCCTTCCCGTGACTGTAGCCCATGTGCACATGTGGACATAATTCCAGTTCTGAAATTCTCCTTTGCTTCATTTTGGCTTTGTCTTTCCTTTTGTTCTTATAGGCTAATGAGCATTGCTATTTTATGTTTCATTGTTTTGTTGCCAGACTTTTTCCTATGACAGTTGTCTCCCTAGCCCTCCATAGTCATCTGTGGAAGGCAGTGAGTGTCACGCACGTCGTTGGCAGTCAGCTTCTGTCCCTTCCTTAGCGTTCTGACCAGGATAGTCACCTACCTAGGACTTACTCATTAGGGAGATGCAATGATGAATCATTTTGTTCAGTTTCTGTTCATGTCCCCTTTTTTCTTCGTTATTAAGATGAATTCTGATTTTCTCTATACCTAAAGAGATGAAACAGACCATAATAATGGCTGACAGATAATAAACTAACACTGAATAATAACTCAGCAAATGTTATCTGCTATGATTATTGTTGAGATACGTTTGTACAAGCCTATCTAGTGGCCTGCTTTCTTGCTGCCAAGCATTCATTTTACCATCTATAATGAGTTGTCTTCAAGACCTGAAAAATTCTAGATTTATTTCCATCTTCCTTTGAAAAAAATTATAGGGACTAATTGTCATAGGAAGAATTTTTAATATCCCACAGTGTTTTTAGTTTTATTACATATATTTATATTGTTGTGTGTGAATGTTTGTGTGTTAGTATGTGTGAATATGTGTATTTGAGTGTGCAAGTGAGCGTGGGGATGAGTGTGTGGGAGTGAGTAATTGAATGAGTGTGTAGGTGAATGTATAGGGGGTGAGTGTGTGTTGTGTAGGTGAATGTGTAGGGGGTGAGTGCAATTGTATAGGTGAGTGTGTAGGGGTGAGTGTGTAGGTGAATATGTGAGTGTGTCTGAGGTGAGTGAGTGAGTGTGGGGGTGAATGGGTAAGTATTCTGGGGTGAGTGGGTGAGTGTGTAAGTGAGCGTGGGGGTGAATGGGTAAGTATTGTGGGGTGAGTGGGTGAGTGTGTGAGTGAGTGTGTGGGTGTGAGTGTGCGATTGTTTAGGTGAATGTGTAGGGGGTGAGTGTACAATTGTGTAGGTGAGTGCGATTGTGTAGGTGAATGTGTAAGGGGTGAGTGTATGGGTGAATGTGTGTGTGTGAGATGAGTGGGTGAGTGTGGGGAGGTGAGTGGGTATGTATGTGTAGGGTGAGTGTGTGGATATGTAAGTGAATTGTGGGGGGTGAGTGTGTGAGTGAGTGTGTAAGTGTATATATGTGTGGGGGTGAAGAAGGATGGGGTGAGTGTGTATATGTGTATGTGTCAAGGTCAGAGGAAAGCTTACAGGAGGAATTTTTCTCCTTCTATCATGTGGGTTCTGGGGCTCTTTGATTAAGGGCAAAAGCTACATTTATTGGTGGGTATAAAGCTAATTGTTTAGTATGCATTTAGAAATCATATTGTTTAGGAAAATGGCATTAGTAGAGTCTTCCAGGGTCTATGACCTTTCCAGCTTCGTGTGCTTCACTAGGTTCACAGTTCCAAGTGTGAATTCTTTCTTGTTAAGTGGGTCTTGAGTCTAATTAGACAGTTGCTGACCACGTCCAAGATAAAAGTACCACTATTGCTGTACTAGAGATATATTTTTAGGCCAGTCACTCAATAATAATTTTAGATATTGTCCAAATTCATTATAAAAGCTCATTTTTGCATAGCAAAAATCCTTTGTTTCTCCTAGGTTATACAGTTTTATACATAGCAAAATAGGAAACAAAAGTATACAAGAATCATACCAGGGTTCCACGTTTTATTCAGAAGTCTATTACAAGATGTAGGTTTCATTGTTGTTCAGGTGAGAACATGATTGCCATTAAAAACACTGATCTGAAGAGGAAGAACCACAGGCCATGGAGAAGCTTCTAGACCTGGTGAAGAGGGCAGAGAGGGCAAGCACCAAAAGTGGACGAGGACCTTGTGGTCCACCAAGGAAAAGGCTTGGGATCCCTGGTCTGAGCAGTTTCAGAGGGGTCTGAAGCCCAGGCATCACTGTCCAGCGCCTGGCCTTTGGGCGAGGGTAAGGGATGTAGCGCAGGTAAACAAAGAGTGTTTGGAAGTGGCCTCTGGTCTAGCTGACTAAATGGGAAGGCAGGTTCACATTTAGCAGTGGACTGGGTGATCCTGTTAGTGTCAGTTAGGTGTGAAGATGTCAAAGCATCAGATATATGGACTAGAAAGAACTGCTTGTGCTGGACAGAATTCTCAGAATCAGCGTTTGCCTGACTTTACATGTTGAACATGATCTTTGTCCTTCCATGGCTCCTTTTACTTTCCTGGTTTCTATGGATACCCCAGGTTATATACTCACATCTGAAGATTCAGATCTAGGATTCACACATAAGCTAAAACATGATATATGTCTTACTGGGTGTAGGCCACTTAACTCAGTATAACATGTTCTGCTCCCATCCATGCACCTGCAGATTTCTTTATTTTGTTTTTTCTTTGCAGCTGAATGGAATCCCACTATGTATGTGTACCATATTCTCACCATCCCTTCCTCACCTGGAAGACAGATGGGCTGTTTCCTAGCTATTGTGAATAGAGTAAAACTTATCTATGGAGTAAATGTTGATTCTTTTGGACATATGGCAAAGAGTGGTAGAGTCAAATCCTACGGTCGATCTCCTTTTAGCGTTTTGAGTACTCTTCACACTGATTTCCACCGTAGCTGCACAAGTCTGCGATCCCAGCAGTAGTGAAGAAGGGTTCCCTTTTCTGCACATGCTTACCAGCGTTGTTTTTCTTGATCTTGACTAGGGTAATCTTGCAGTTGCCTACTTTGGTAGGTAAATTACTCACATTTGCAAATCCCTAATTCTAAGGATGTAAAGGACTGTTTAAGGTATTTCTTAACCATTTTTGTTTTTTTCTTTTGAGAACTGTGTTTAGATCCATAACCCATTTTTATATTGGGGCCTTCATTTTCTTTGCTCTTCCTTTTCTGAGTTCTTTCTGTATTGCAGATACCAATCCTTTGTCAGATGGGTAGCAGCAAAGACTCTCCTCCTCTATGGGCTTCTGTCTCACTCAGCCTTGTCCTTCGTTGCACAGAAGTTTATTAGCTTGATGAGGTCCAGTTTATCAACTTTTGGCCTTAATTTGGAGCTCATGAAGTCTATGCAGACGTCTTTTCCAGAACATATGTCTGGTAGGGTACTGTCTTTGTTTTCTTCTGCAGTTTCTCTGACTCAGATTTCACACGGAGGTCTTTTATTTTTTTATGATGGATGATAGATAGGTATGGGTTTGATTTCATTCTTCAATATCGACATCTACGTTTTCCAGCATCCCTTGCTGAAGATGCTATTTTTTCTTCATTGAGTTTCTGGCATCTTTGTCAAATGGTTGTCAATATGTATTCTCAATTCATGGTCTTCTACTTTGTTCATCTGTCTTGATGTCTGTTTTCTACCAATACTATACTGGTTTTACTGCTATAGCTCTATAACATATCTTGAGATCTGGAGTGGCATTGTTCTTCTTGTTCAGCATTGCTTTCAGCTACGTGAGGTCTTGGTGCTTCCATGTGAGTTTTAGAATTTAGTTTCTATTTCTATGAAGAATGACATGAGGAATCTGTGAATTGTTTTTGGTAGAATGTCCCATTTTCAAAAGTCTACCAGTTCATGAGCATGGGAGGTCTTTCCGTTTTCTAGTATTTTCTCAATCTCTTTCCTCAGAGATTAAAGAAGTTTTGTTTTATCTTGGACTGTGTGTATGTCTTTCATCTTTTTTTATTAGATTCACTCCTAATTTTTTGAGACTCTTTTGAATGGTTTCTTTCACAGTAGAGGATGCTATAAAGGGTATATTAGACAAGGACAGCAAACTACTCCATCATGGTTCTGCCTATAAAGCCAGACAATGGCCCTGGAGGTTTTCTTTAATAAGTTAGTCCCATATTGGAGCCTACCCCAGTTCCACCAGTCCCCAGCAAGCAATAGTTAGCTAGTGTGGCCAGTTATACAACTTTCCTTGAAACCTAATAGCTCATTTTGAACTCAAGATTCACATTCAGAATCCTGTACACTGATAAATTTAAAGTTTTTATTTTCAATTTACTGGATGGAGTAAGCAACTCCACAATCCTTACTGAGTATGTAATAAAGAATGTATACTGTAAAATTGTATTATTCCCTTAAACATTTTGCTGAATAGGTATTGAAACAAGTCTCTTATACTTCCTAATATTTTTGTTGAATTCCATCAGCAATGCAGTTTAGATTTCTTAGTAATTTTTTGTTGTTGTTTTTCAAGACAGGGGTTCTCTGTGTAATAGTCCTAGCTGACCTGGAACTAGCTCTTATAGACCAGGCTGGCCTCAAACTTACAGAGATCCACCTACCCCTGTCTCCCGAATGCTAGGATTAACGACATACACCACCGTTGCCCGGCTCTTCCTAGTAATTCTTAATATAAGCTTTCCTAGTTTGTGTAAAAGAAGGATTGCTACTACATACACCATAGTCCCATCCACACCACTGTCTTGAGTTTGAAGAAGAGTATCCCCTGAGGCAGCCCTGACCTATGGGACTGTGACTAACACTTTGGAGAATATGCTGTCCTCTCATGTCACCTCCAAAGAGTCACTAATACAGAATGCAGCAAGATAGCTGAGGAACAAATAGAGTGGTTTATGGTTTTTAAAAAAGCTTCTTAATACCATTCCATGCACATGGATACTTTATTTTGATCATATTCACTCCCTAGAACCCTCTTTTAACCCCTCCTTCCCAGCAACTCTCTCTCTCTCCTTTTGTTTTTTTGTTTTTCTTATTTTTTGTGACCTAATGACTTTGTTTAGGATTGTTTAGATGAGTAGGGAGTTATATACTTGAATATAGAATACTATACAACTGAAGAAGATGACTCCCCTTCCCCCAGGGGTGATGAGATTTTTAGCAGACGCCATCTTTGTGCGGGTCCTATGCAGACATCCACAGCTTCTATGAGTCCATGAGTTAGCGGTTGTGTCCAGAAGACAGGGTTGCACAGCACTCTTTCCCATCCTCTGGCTCTTGCATATTCCTTTCTCTGTCTTTTGTGGTATTCCCTGGGCCTTGAAGTAGGAGATGGATGCAGGTGTCTATTTAGAGTTGACCTCTCAACAGAACCTTATTTTCAATACCTTGAGCAGGCATGAATCTGTGCATTCACTGCAAAGAGAAGCTTCTCTGGTCAGGGCTGAGAGTAGCCTTTGTTTATGTATATGAGCATAAATAATTATAAAGCAGATTCACACACAAGATGTCCATATAACAACACAACAGTCATTGAGTATAAAGCAGATTCACACACAACATGTCCATTTAACAACACAACAGTCATTGAGTACCACATGACTTTTTTTGACAAATTTTCCTCTCACAGAATCCAAATCCAATCAGAAAGCATGTGATTACCCCCGTATCAGCCATGCCACTATTATATAATAGGCCATCTTATCTAACAGGTTGGTATTGTAGCTCACAAGGTCCACATGGAAATGAGACCATTGACGACTTCTGTCCTAAGCAGCCCACATAGCACCTTCCAGTACTAGAGCTCATCAATGAGAAGGAAGCTTCCAGTTCAGTTGTCAGCTTCTCTACACCCTGCATCCGGAGTGTGTGATGTATTCAGAACAGGGTCTTACTACGTGGTTCTGAGGTGGAACCCTGAGCAGTGGCAATAGCGTTTGTTGATGCTGCATTTTTTTTCTGCCAGTTTGAGTCACAATGGAAAGTATACTATGAAAATGGAACTCATGGAAAGTATTAAGTTCTAATGATGATTTGGGGAACAGGAGAAATGTAAAGTATATTAAATGGAGAAAGAAAGAATTCAGATATGTGATATTTTGTATGACTCCTGCAGCCTTGTGGTTACTTACATTTATCCCTTGGTTTAAGTTCCACCTTGTGAAAAATGCTAAATGAGTCTCTATTTTTTTGTCCAGCAGATCTCTGAATGGTTATTTTATCTCACAGTTCAGTCACCCATTAGTCATGTATTCTTCCTTTGTTCAATGAATATTTCATTGAATTCCAAGGAAACTTCTAAGTGTGGTGCTATACACCTATGTCCCCAGCACTTGGGAGTCTAGACAGGATTGTAAGTTCAAGACCTATCCTGGTTCCATAGCGAGACAGTAGAGAGAAAGAGAGAAAAGTTATATATTCTTCAAAAACTCAGTGACATTTCTGTCCAGAGTTGCATTAGTCAGACTTTGATTTTCCTTATCTTCCTGTGTATTCATTTGTATTCTGTCTCTCTGCAGTTCAACAGCATGTTGCTGTATTGTGTGCCCAGATTCAGCTTGGTGGGCTCCAAATTCACAGTTCGAACCAGAGTCGGCATTGACGGGATGAAAGTGGTGGAGACTCACAATGAGGAATACCCACACACTTTCCAGGTGTCTGGGAAAGAAAGAACGCTGGAGCTGCAGGCCAGGTGAGAGCCTTCCCACCACAGCTGCCAGCAAACCCCAGAATAAACGACCCTGAGGTCCATGTTGCTGTTGTCATTTGTTTTCACAGCGCATGTTCCAAACCTCTGGAAATCTGACTAGCTGTAGGTGGAAATCAGGGTTCATTGAGATAGACATCATGTCTTTCCTCTGATCCCTGTATTGCCCAGGGCAGAGGTGTGTATACAGTAGGCATCAGTCAGGTGACTTCGGAGCAGCAAGGCACTGCTGCAGTTTAGCCCTGAGACCTGTGGGAAGACTCTGCACCCCCCCCCACAGCATCACTTAATGATTATTATTCCATGCTGCAATTCTCCTCCCTGATAACAAATTGCTGCAAAGACAAACCCAGGAGCAGAAGGAGACGCAGCAGGACATGCAGCACACCAGCCTGGGAAATTGCTGGGCCACACAGCACGGGGAGAAGAAAGGGAGCCTGAATTTGAAACAATAAAAGGGAGCAGGAGAGGTGAGTGCAGCACTGAGAGCACTTACTGCTCTTGCAGAGGACTGGAGTTTGGCTCCCAAGACCTGGATTTGGTGCCTAGCATCCACGACTCACAGCTGGCCTCTGCTGGCCCTGCACAGACATGATACATCGCCTAATATTCTCAGGCACATGTATGTGTGCATAAAACATTTATAAAAATTCAACCAACTCCCACATGGTCTTCTCCAAAAACTAGCAATTTTACAGTAAGTACCAACAATAAAAACAATTTGAAATAACTTCTAGACAAAGAATTTTTTAAAGTAATTTTTTTATTTCATATGTTCTCATCACAATTTCCCCTCTACAGTGCCTCGCTGATCTTTCTGGTCTCCTCACCTAACTAACTCCATTCTCTCTCTCTCTCTCTCTCTTTCTAAACAGGTAAATAAACCAGAATTAAAAAAACTAAAAAAGAAGAAAGTACAAGAAACATACACAGATTCACACATACACTACAAAATTGGAAACTATAATATACAAATAAAAGACAAAAAATACACAAACAAAATGGCATGAGATGAAAAGGTCTATAAAAAATACCACTGGGTCCACTTTGTGTTGTCTGTCTTCTTGTCTTCTGCTGGGCATAGGTTAATATCCCCAGTGAGACGCTACTGGAGAAAACCAATGTTTCCTTTGCAAGTGAATGTCAATCTGAGATAGCTTCTTGCTTTAGGATGGAAGCTCATCAGACAGAGAATTGAGCATGAGCAAAGAGCTCAAAGAGGGTATGGATATATTTTAAGAAAACAGTTTAATGAAATAAGGAAGTCAATTTAGGATATGCAAATAGAATTCTATAAAGGATAGAAATGTAGAAGGAAAGCCGAACTTACTCTGCAAATTAAAAAAAAATAATAATCACTATCTCAAAATGAAAAAATGTTCAGTGGAGAACCTAATGAGCAGAATGGATTATGCAGAGAACACATCATGACTTGAAGACAAGGACAAGGATTGGATTACTACTCAACCAAGACTCGTGATAATTTCAAAAACAATAGCAAATTAGTAGATCATGGGAGAACTTTGGGACAGCATGAAAGATCTAAAAAATTCTATGAAATATGGTCAGAGAAGTATATGTCTAAAGCAGAAAACATCCCAATAAAATCATAAAGAAAAGGCAAATCTTGGGAAGAGAAACTAGTACAGATAAAAGAGACATAGAAAACACCAAATAGAGCAGGCCAAACAATACCTACCCCCCACACATCACATTACAACCAAGTTACCAAACACGCAAGAAAAGAAAGGACACAAAAGCTGCCAGAAAAGGCCAATTAGAGTAATAGCTTATTAACAGAAATCTTTAAAAGTAAAAGGCTTTAAAATATGTACTTCAAGTTCTGAAAGACCACAGCTGCTAAGCCTGACCTATCTGGTGTAATAAAAGAAAAAAGGGAACAGTTTCAATGATAAAAGGAGGCAAATGAAAGAAAAATGGAATCTATTTCCAATAAAATGAAAAAGTTTTACATTTAAAAAGGCAAATAGAATTTATGAGCTTAACCCAGTATGCTAAAAGTAATACTTGAGACTAATGAGGATAATCACCTCTAAGATGCCACAGGAGAAAAATAAACAACTCTAGGACTGTTAAAATAAAATATAAAACACAAAATAACCAGAATTAATATATACCATGCATTAATAACTCTGAATATTAATGTTCTACTTCCTCCAATAAAATATGCAGAATGGAAAACTCCAACTTTTTGCTGTCAACAAAATCATATCTCCCACCAAAGATAGACACCACCTAGAAGAGGGTGGAAAGGGGCACTCACTCCAGGGGCGCTCACTCCAAGGGGCACTCACTCTAGGGGCACTCACTCCAAGGGCGTTCACTCCAGGGGCACTCACTCCAGGGGCACTCACTCCAGGGGCGCTCACTCTAGGGGCGCTCACTCCAAGGGGCGCTCACTCCAAGGGCGTTCACTCCAGGGGCACTCACTCCAGGGGCGCTCACTCTAGGGGCGCTCACTCCAAGGGACGCTCACTCTAGGGGCACTCACTCCAAGGGGTACTCACTCCAGGGGCACTCACTCCAAGGGGTGGAGGCAAGGACAAAAGCAGCAAAGCTGTTGTGATTTCAGACAGAATAGACTTCACACAAGCACTAGTAAGAACATGTGACTTCAGGTGAATTATATATTAAAATCAAAACCCCTGTTTAAAATGGAGATACAAAGTCAGAGTTTTTATACTGATGAAAACTGGCTCAGAATATTTATAAATAAGAAGAAAACTTGCACACTGAAGGTATAGTAAATGAGCTTGATCGTAGTAAAATGTGCTTCCAATCAAAGAGATGGAAATTACCGACTTAGTGAGATGAATTTTCAAATAAACTTGTTGCTGAAGTTAATTGACTTTACTGAGCCGAAGTGCATTCTTCTTCTATTTATTTTTCACTTTATAATATCTTGTAGCTATAAACAAACAAAAAAGATAAAAAGTATTGTTTCATATGATTAGACAGTTTCTATTTCATTTGGTTTTTAGACAGCTGTTTTCAGTTACTAAAGAGAAAATTTAAAAATAGTAGCAAGTAAATTGAGAAAAAGAGTAAATAAATATTTCTTGACTTTAAAAAAAACAAAACACTAAAGTATTTGTCTGCATTTAAAAGACTGATAAATGAATTTACTTCCAGAACAGCAGAGCCAGGAAACATAGCAAGATCAACTGGAGCTCCCTATGGGAGATAAAGTGGAGTCTGCCATGCTGATCGGCATAGGTCCCACCAGCATTGCCTGAAATATCATGCTGTTCAGTAACAATAAATGCCGGAAAGATGGGTATCAGCTGTGAGAAGACAGGGGCATAGGTCCACACTGTCACTCTCAGCAGCCTGAGGAGTCCTCTTAATGTTGTAGGGACCTCACTCAGCTCACACCAAAATGGGACTCATTGCTTCAACCAGAAGAGATTCAAGACTAACCAGAAAAAGCAGAGATGAGTTTTTAAAAAGTAATGGAGATTAGATGATAGAGACACACTCGGGTATGGGGTTCTCAAAGAAGTTGCACAAAGTAAGACAACCAAGTAAGGATGGACTTCCCACCCGAGACTTGCTGTCAAGTATTGTAACATTAGCTCTCTGCCACTTGAAAGTGGTTAGAAGCATTTTTATTCTTTTCTTTCTTTGTCTTATAATAAGTGAGACATGGGGTAACTTCAAACATCACTTGAATGGAATCATAATCTGATAGTAAAGTCAGAGGCTGCACAAGGGATTTGGTACATGACATTTCATTTCCCTGTAACTGGATTTTTGATGTTATTCTTAGAACATTGTGGGTTTGCAGGTGGGGAGAGAAAAGGACCTTCGCCAGCTGATTTTTCTGGAATCCTTGCTTCTCTGCTGGCAAAACATTTCAACCAGGCTCTGGAATAAGAAGCTTGCTTTCCTGCCCATGTCACTGTAATGTCCCCTATCTTTCCACCCTGGTAGTACATGCAGACTTACACCTGTTGGAATGAGGATAGCCTTCAAAATCCCTCTGACTTAATTAAGAATCCACTTGAAGAGATTTTCCCAAGTTTGATATAAGCTTCCTACAAGGGAGAGGAAATGCAATCTTTCCTTAGTGTGCAAAAAGGAAGTTGAATACGATCAAGTAAATTTCTCCCCCCCCCCGAGGAAAATTATTAGACTCTACAGTCCTTGAGTCTGGGAAACCCGTTCCTGCATGGTTTAAAGTATTCGATGCTCTCCTTCATTTGTAATGGGTTAGGTATGGGACTGCCTGAGCCTTTAAGAAGAGGCAAACAATTGTTTAGCAAAAGATGTGTTAAGTGGCTCCTGCAAGACCTTTCCAAGACCTTTTGCTTTTCTTTTATCTTTTTCTAAAATTTAATCATAAATTCCCAAAGACTTTGGGTTTTTCTTGTTTTTTAAAACTGCACTGTATCTATATCGCTCCCACTGTTCCCTCCGCTGTCAAACTACTCCCATGCCTCATGCTCTCAAATTCACCATGGTCTCATCTTTGCTATTGTTATATGTGTATACATATGTATATATATATATATATATATATATGAGAATATGTGTGTGTGTGCGTGCAACAAATATATATATACAACCTACTGAGTCCATCTAACATTATTTCATGATGCAAGTATATATTGTTATCTTCTAGTGTATATGTGTGTCTTGGACATGACACGGGTATTTCTTGTTATACTCTTGGAGTTCAAAGAAGTGTCTTTTTAAAATTGTAGTCTGGGGACTCATCTAGGTAATTCTCATTAGAGAACACTTCTATGGGGACTAGTGGATTTAGCAGGAGTCATGCTGCCTTGACAATTCATGTTGTTTGTTTGTTTGTTTCTGCAGTTTGGCCTGGCCATGTGGACTCCTTTCTTTGGTTATGTGGCTGATGAGAGAATCTAGCCTTCCTTAGATTGTGCCAGTGCATGAGCTATATGACAAGAGCTAGCCCAAGTAAAGGTGGTGGATGAGCTGTTTTGTTGAACAAGGCAAAGATGGCTCCCAAGCCATGGGTCTGGTGCTTGGCAATGCTGTAATGGCGGCAGCAAATAGACGGAAGGAAGGGAGAGGATATCAAAGGGATGGTTCCATAGAGAGCAACTAGGCTGTGGGTGTGGATGTGGTGAGGGATGGAGACAGAAAGAGAAACTTACCAGGCAAAGTGAACAGACCTGGTTCTCAACTGGAATTAGACTTGTGGGTATCCACGCCTGTCTCATTCCTACACTGAGGTTTTCCCCACTTAGGATGTTGGCTGTGGGTTTGTTGTATTATATTGTACTGCGATATATTCTCACCAATCCTACTCTGTCTAGGACTTTTATCATGAAGACATGATGAATTTTGTCAAAGACTTTTTCTGCATCTATTGAACATACAATTTTTATCTTTAAGTCCAGTTATGATTAATTACATTTATTGACCATGTATCTAAACCTAAATCTCTGGGATAAAGCCAAAAACATCATGATGGGCAGTCCTTTTTATATATAACTGTATTTTATTTACATGAGAGAATTTTTACATCTGTATTCATCAAGAATATTGGCCTATAGTTTTCTCTTTTGTGTTTATTTATATGGTTTTGATATTGGATACTGGCTCTGTAAAAGGGCTCTAGAAGTGCTCCTTCTACTTACAGGGTGTTTGTTTTGCTCTACTAATTTAACAAGATTCTGGTAGAATTCTGCTGTGAATCTATCTGGGCATGGATTCAGGTAATTTTTAAAATTATAAGAATAATCAATTATAATGTGTTCTGAGGTGAGATGTTAGTGGTTTTTAGTTGCCATGTGTTTTTAAAATTATAATACTATCTTTGATTTTTCTAGCATGTCAAGCATACAGATTCATCTGGTAGGTGATTGTTAGTGTCATGGTTTGCTGTCAAAATGAATGGGTACCAAAGGTAGGCAGCAGTCTGATCCTGTATTAAGAAGATCTAGAATCCCTTTAATCATTTCCAAGCCACTCCTGTGTTTTCTAGGAATCCAGAGTGACATTAAAGCACGTTTTCGTTCATAGATTGCAATTCATATTTTCTTCACTCATTTTGTTTTTTCTTTTAGCTCTGAACAAGATAAAGAAGAATGGATCAAGGTAACTCTTTTACTTTCATTTTTGTTTTCTGTGCATAAGAAATGTATGCATCGGGGCCTGGAGAGATAGCTCTCGGTGGTTGAGTGTATTTGTTACTCTTACAGAAGCTGGGTTTAGTTCCCAGGACTTGCATGGTGATTCACAACCTTCCCTAACTCCAGTTCCAAGGGTGCAGTGCCCTCTTCTCACCTACATATATCAGGCAAAACACTCATAAAATAAATTTTAAAGAAGAAAATACACATATTTAGGCTTTTTAAAATATACACTATATGAACAAGTTCATTTAACTTTAAATTCTCATTAAAATTATCTATGTGACAAAGTATACTTATTAATGCATATGTGATATTGTAATTTATGTTATGGTTTAATTTATATTTTAGGCCCTTCAAGAGAGTATCGATGCTTTTCATCAAAGGCATGAAACATTCAGAAATGCAATTGCAAAGGACAATGACATCCACCTAGAAGTGTCTGTAAGTTCTTAGCTTTAAGATACTCTCTCGGTGTGTTCTCAAAGCACTCTCTAGTCATTCTGTTACCAAACCTCCTCCCTGGCAATGCCGGAATTGGTAATTTAGAAATAGTCATTCTCTTTTAGGTGGGTATAGTGGTAAGTGCCTAAGTGCTGTGAAAGTTTCCCTTCCTCTCCCAGATCGTGAGGATCAGAGCATGGTGCGAGCAGCGTTGGGAACGTGCTACTAGAAAGGAATAGTAATGCTTCTAACCTGCCTTTCTGTTTAGACTGCTGAGCTAGGAAAGAGGGCCCCGAGATGGATACGTGACAACGAAGTGACAATGTGTATGAAGTGCAAAGAGCCCTTCAATGCCCTGACAAGAAGGCGGCATCACTGCCGGGCATGTGGACATGTGAGTGTGATTCTTGGTTGTTATGGCAATGGTAACTATGTAGGTGAAGTGAACTCATTTGCCTGGAAACAAAATAATCACTGGCAATCATTTAGAAAGCCTGTTTTGGAGCTAATGATGTGCAAAGTACTGCGCTGTCTCTTGAAGAACAAGAATATGGTTAATGAAAGATCCCTGGCCTCGTGGAGATTACATTGTAAAGAAGAAAATAGATAAAAATTCAAATTAGTATGAGCTGGTTAAGAAAGCAGCCAGAAAACTGAATTGGAAAGTATTAGTCATGGAAGATTTTGGACCAGATCTAATTAGACCAACAAGGCCTATCTGGGAGACTGATATTTGCTTAGCTGCCTAAAGGGGAAGAAAGTCTTCATCCTGGAGGGGAAGCAAGCTCTCTGCACACAAGGAGCTGTGCCCACAGCCCCGGAGTGGGGCTCCCCTGAAATTGCTGGGAAAACCATAGCCAGGCACGATAAAAGAAAAAAAAATGTGACACAGATGTAGTTAGAGTGAAAATAGAGAAATCAGTGTGGTTAGAAAGGCAAGCAATGAAAACCACAGTTTAAGTGAAAGTCACAGCCCTCTCTTTTACCAGAAGAGAGAAAGACAGGCGCAAGTATGGATAAGGGAATTAGATGGGGTTTCACTGTGTGCAGCATGTTAATAGTGGACAATGAGGGCATTTGAGGTCTGTGTTATCTTTTTATTGAATTGGACAGAATGATCAGCTGAAAATGAGAGACGGGTGTCTGTGTGAGGGTCAAGAGGACTGAGCGTAAAATAGTTTCATCCATCAGAGAAGAGCGAGCCTTGCAGTGGCGCGGGCGGACTCATCACCCATTGAAAGTTTCTACTTAGAAATCTAAACAGATACGAGTCAGCTTAGCCACAATAGCTTTTCGCTTGGTTGGTTGGTTCTTTCTTTTCTTTATAACAAAATCTAACCATGTAGGCCAGAGAAGGCAGAGAACAAGATTCGTGGAGAATAAGTGTAACGAAAGAAGCAAGGGAGAATTGTAGTTGTCCGCCTTAGATAAGCCATGATTAAATGTTGGGAACGGGAGAGCTAGTGCATGGAAAAGATTTCTGAGTTCATTCTGCATGGTAATGGACAACTGTAAGCAGGTTAGAAATACGAGGCATACTGGCGAATGAAGGACAGGTGTTTGGGTTGGCACCAAAGTTCCCGGTGATGGTTTATATATCATCAGTGGGGTACCCCAAGAACAAAAGGCCCCAATAGACTGCCTGTGAATGGCACTAGCTGCAGACACCTGAAAAGCCTGAGTCAATAAGGTGGCACCCGAATGCTAAAAACACCAGGCACTGGAGTAAAATAATGATACGTTCTATCACTTTAGATCACAGGTCTTCTAGCTTGCTCTCTCTCGCTCTCTTTCTCAAGGTCCACTGCTAAGAGCTACTGTGACCTTGCAATTCTCAAGAGCTGAATCCTCTCCCTAAGTTCTCCAACACAGTGTTGAATTCTAAATTTTCTCTTACTGCTGCATTGTGACTTCCAGCATGTAGGTTAAGTCACATGGCATGGAACTTACACACACTCTCCCCTCATTCACCCACTCTTACTCCTGTTGCCCGTGATGAAACCTGTAAGAGCAGGACATGCTCTTTCATTCCTCAGGATTGGGGGCTCTCTCTCTCTCTCTTCAGACCCCTATCATGCTGTGCGTGGTCTCCCAATGCTCTCTACTTCAGAGGCTCTCACGGCTGCCTGTGGCCAAGGTGTTGTAAGTCTCCCAATGCTCCCCCACTTCAGAGGCTCTTATGCCTCTGCCATGGTGTTATAACTCCAAATTAAGTTCTTCAAAAGGACAATTTCATCTCAGCTTCTTTTCCATGAACCTGCGCTTTCATGTAAGTTATAACACATTGACTATAAAGTCACAAATTACTGAGTTAGAGAGATCATGAGCTGACAGCTGAGTGTGAGAGATGGGTAGAGCCTATGGCAAGCCTCAAAAGTGCTATGGGCTTTTTGAAAACAAGAAAAGAGCCAAAGGTCAAAACGCCGAGCTCTCAGCGCTGAAGTCCTCAGAAGTGATTTCTGAGCTAACACTCAATCACCCTCCACTTGACAGTAAAGAAGTTTGATCCTACAGTGATGGTTCCAGAGGAGCTTTAAGAAGCAGAGAGAAACAGGAGAGTTTCTGAGTATATGTTACAAATAGAGCCGTATTCACAGGGGTGAAGCTGAGAAAATAAACAGAAACTCTGGCACAGAAGTGAGGCACCATGGAGTTAATTCTGCCTGATCTCTGAGAAGAGGATGGATAAGCAAATCTAGTACTATGGTATCAGCTCCTTCCCATGGTGGCATGGCAGCTGCTAGACAGCTTACTGAGTGTGGCAGGATGCTTGCTGAGGTGGACATGAATGACTTGACATTGGAGTGAACACTAGAAGAGCTGGGGATAGAAAGGTAGTTGGAGACCAGGCCATCAAGAGCAAACCTAAGTGTCTTGTATGAACTATGGGAAAAAATTGGTTTAAATAGTGGGAAAGATAAGGAGTACCCAAGGATAGCTCTCAGCATGAAGGTCTGGTGACTGGATGAGTAATGACCCATCAGTGATAGGAAAAACAAAAC
>JAQHUG010000730.1:15989-30497 GCA_028555095.1 Dicrostonyx torquatus | reverse complement strand
AATTTTATTTCTAAATTGTTTTTTCTTCTAAATCTACCCAATATTCTTTGATAGTTTTTGTTACTTAACAATCTGCTTTGTTCAAACATTTCTTGCTTTAGAATGTATATTTTAGAATGTGTATTCAGTAATGCTCGTGTCTGAAGAAACACTGAATAGGTTAGAGCTCTTGCTAGTGGTTTCTAATCGTACTTTCTAGTTTTTTTTTTTTGCTTGCTTTGTTTTGCTTTACTTTGCTTTGTTTCAGCATAGCTCTCCTGTAACTGCATGCCAGCATTTGGTGGGTGCTTCGTTACACTCCTTTCATACGTTCTAGCATAATGACTAGTCTGATTCTCTTCTTCTATATCAGTCGGGCTTGAAGGACTTTCTCCACCTGTTAAATGTGCATTTCCCTATTCACATGACATTTCAGTGTCAACTCACTGTTTTTCCTTTGATTTATTTATTTATTGAATAGTTTTGTTTCATTCTTTGTACCTCAGAAAGCCATTTCTACTTCAAAAAAAAAAAAACCTGAACCATTAAAATTACATTTTCTTTGTGGCCATGATTACTAATGAAAAAAGCTTTTTAGAGAACTAGCTATAAAGTCTGTCTTTTAGAGAGAAGCAAGAGTCAAAGCATGCTTAGTAAAGGGCATTCATTTCATTTATGGCTTTTAGATGATCTGTAGTAGTAGAGGTATAAACTTGACTTTTTTCTGAATAAGGCATCTATCCTAGAGGTATTTCTGATTGTAACTGAATACTTACATTGCTAACATATAAAAACAAAGATGTATGTATATATACATATATATATATGTATATATGTATTTGTGTAATGTTATGTAAATAGAGCATGATTTGGCCAACCATGGAACTGAGTTTCATTTGGAAAAAGGAAAGAAAAGTGTGAGATGAAGTTGCCAGGGTGGGAGAGAGTGGTAACTTTGCAGGGCCTTAGGAACCAAGTTGAGCATTGCACCTTTTTCTTAAGGTTGACTAGATATATTGTGATCTAATGGTACTTGTTAGACACAAAATTTGGATAGAGAACTCATAGCTTATTTTCCTTTATGCTTAAAATTTCTTACATCTCTTTTCCTGACACTTGGATTAAACATATTGAGGTAGAGTGTAACCAAAACTAAGTCAGTGGCAAACATGGATCTCAGAATAAACTAAGTCAGTGGCAAACATGGATCTCAGAATAAACCATTTCAATTGATCTTTACTTTTGCTTAGAATGTTTTCTGATACTGGCGTACTTGAACTTTGGTCAACAGATTAAAAAAAGCTTGCATGTAGATTATCAAATACAATGATATAATTTGAATATAACATAGTTGAATTGAGTTTACAGATACATGTATATCTAACACTAAACTTCCAAAGTAAGTTTGTCATAATTATGAGAAAACTAGTATTTATCAAGGTTGGATAGAAATTGAACTTAAGACTTTGAACACTATGTCTGTGTTCTACCTCTGAGCCACACCTCTAGCCCTTGACCATTTCTGGGGTGTATTTCAACTGCTGTAATTCTCTCCAGATTCTTTACTTATATGCTTATACACTTCTAAATAGACTTTATCTACTATATGTATGAGGGAAGTGTAATTTCCTAAGCTGGAAAGCAATTATGAAAACCTAGAGAATTTCTAACAATAATTTGGAAAGCAGCATTCACTCACAAGCATTTGAATCATTGTCACCTTCTCGTTGACATTCTGTGACTGGTGTATGTGGTGAGCAAAGCATCCCATAATAATCTCCTGTAGTGTTCTATAGGAAGCTGACAAGTAGTCATACAAGTCTATAGTTACAAACTATCCAGGGCTGTGAGTGAAAGGGGACGTTAGTGGCAGTGGCAAGAGTCAGACTCTGTTCTAAACACTGAAGAAATTGTCTTCCAGCAGGAAGAAGGGGAATTGAGACTTCAAGGACTGTAGGAGATGGAAGACAAAGGAAGTGTGGTGCTCTGACCTATAGGAGATGAGGAAGGGGACATGGTGCTTTGAGGGTGAAAGAAGCCAGTGTCATTGAAGAGAGGCCAATCACACAGAGCACCATGGACTATAATGTTTTTTCCTTTAACCAGAAACAATGGAAAAACTGCAGGGTTACTTTTTCACTGTCCTGGAACTCTAAGGCTGGTCTTGAAGTCACAGAGATTTTCCTGCCTCTACCTCTGCCTCATGTGTGCTGGTTCTTAAATCTTTCACCACCACACATGGTTTTAGAACGAAGGATTTTTAAGTATAAGAGGAACATATCAAACTCATACCTGAAGACAGCCCTCTAGCCACTATTTGGAAAAGAGATTTTTGTAGAATGTGAGGGTGAAGGATATAGGGAGAAGCAGCCAGGCTATAAGAGTTCAAATGTGAGTGCTAATAACTTTATGATTGAAGACACATCTCGAGCAGTTAAAGTCGGCAGGACACGAGATGATGCATCTGTGAAGGCAGGTGAATAGTCTGATATTTCCTGAACGCTGTGAGATGGCTGTGCTGTTTCCTGTGAGAAGAGGGATATTGAGAGGAGATGGATGATGATACAGCCGGGGCCAGGGACCTTTAGAGGTCAAAGTGATGTTCAGATTCAGCCACACACATCATTAAAGATTTTAATATATTTAACATCTTTTAAAATGTTCTTAGGCTAATAAAAATGTAACTTTTGTAATTAAGTTTCTTGTGTATGGATGACTATATCCTGAATATAATTTTCTTAAGTCTACTTATTCATTTTGAATGTCCTTTTGCAAAATTAAAGGTGGTTTGCTGGAAATGTTCTGAATACAAAGCCCAGCTTGAGTACGACGGCGGGAGATTGAACAAAGTCTGTAAAGACTGCTACCAAATAATAAGTGGATTCACAGACAGTGAAGAGAAGAAAAGAAAGGGGATTCTGGAGGTAAATTCTGTCAGTTCTTTGTACTCTCAGATAACACTGTCTCGGTCTTAAGGAGCTGCATTAGCACCAGCTAACAGTGAGCTAGAGTCATGCCTTTGCTTTAGTTTGTTGGCCTTGGACTCTTGCCTGATTACAGAAAGTGAGATGCTCAGACGAGTGCATGTTTTCTTCGTGGAAAGCTTTCAATTTCATCATATATTAATGTTGAAAACCATTGCATAAAAATTTTCAAATCTGGATAAAATACTGTTTGATTTCCTAAAACACTACTTAGCTTGCTGTATTAAAAGATCAGTTCTTTGTGGTAATGTAATAGCCAGGGGCAACCGTTTTATGACCGTAGCATCTCCAATAAGTTTGGCTCATACTTTAGAGTTAATTGAGACTAAAGTAGCTTATATCTGATTCACATCAAAAGATGTGTTGACAAAATAAGGGTAATTTGTATAATAAGGCCTTGTGGTGGTAAGGTCAAGGTCACCTAGAAATAGGATTAAAGTTTTTACATCCAAAGTCATAAATATACTTAGTTTAATAATGTCAAAAGATCAGTAATGTGTACTGAGCATTTATAAGAAAATATACAAAAGTCATTTGCTAACTGATCTTAAGCTTCAATGTCTATTTGAGGTTAAATTGTGAGCACACAAGCTAAAATTGTAAGTCTGAATTCTCTTAGGATATAGACATTACTGGTATTACATAAACCTGAGGCTTTCATGGGCAGGAGGAATGGGAAGATGTTCCTCTTTGGATCCCGGGGCCAGAACCTCAAGGCTTTAGTAGAAGTAACTGCCTAGTGTCAGAGTAGAGTGAGCCTGATACTATGTTTCTTAAAGAAAAAGTTTAGGCTGCTTTTATAAAATAAAAACTCTTTAGCTTTTTATGAAACCTTATGCTTGGGGAAAATCATCAGTTGGGTTAATTCGTGTTATTAAACAAAAACTATAGTGTTTGGAGGTAGAAACTCAGCATGTCCACGCACCCATAGAGCATGTCTGAGCCCTTCCCCTGCACCAGCCTATGTTCTGTACACTCTAGAGCAGAGGCCAGTCCTTTTGTGAGCAGATGAGAGGCCAAAGCAGTGGTTTACAGAGGTCTCTCAAGGGAGAAAACAAATTTTTATCGACAAAACTTAAAGTGAATTTGTACATTCTTTTTTACATTTTGTATGTTTCTTTAGTGTTTATGTGTTCTGCATGTTCTTGATGTGTGTGAACACACGTTTTGAGGTATATGTGCACATGAGTTTTCGTGCATATGTAGGCCCAAGGTTGCCATCAGGAATTGTCCTCAATTGCTCCTCCACCTTACTCATTGAGACAGGGCCTCTCAAACAAACCCAGAGCTCACAAGTATAATGTGGCTAGTCTTGCTGGCCAGCCTGCTTCTGGGAGTCCTCTGTCTCCATCTTCCGAACTGGGCGTACAAGCAGGTCACCATACCTACCTGCATTTAAATGGGTTTCTGGGACTAGAATTCCTGTCCTACTTGCAGGGCGAGCGTCACCTGCTGAGCCATCTCCAGCCAAGCTCCAACCCTGGAGCTTCTTTCTGCCCTTTCAAACCACAGCAACTTTGTTCAGATGTTTTTTGGGTTTTTTGGGGGGAGGAGGGACATTCCAAAATACATTGTTTAGTATATGAATTTTTCTAATCTGGACCTGTTATTCCAAACTAACCTTTTTGAGAGAGGATGGTACCTTACTCAATGTTTTCTATCATCAAGTTGGTTATAAACGTTTGTCAAATTATTAGCTTATGGGACATACAAAACAGTGGTGAACTGGAGCTGACTTGCAGATTGTCATTTGGTTGATGCTTCTTAAACTACCTAGGACCACACCTTGATTATATCCCAAATCATCACTTGTCCATGGAAATCAATAATCACGCACTCTCAGTCAGTGTTCTCTATTGCAGTGGTTCTCAGCCTTCCCATCGCTGCGACTCTTTAATACAGTTGTTCATGTCGTTGTGACCCCAACCATGAAGTTAGTTTGTTACTACTTCATAACTGTCATTTTGCTGCTGTTATGAATCATAATGTAAATATCTGGGTTTTCCGAAGGGCAACCCCTGTGAAAGGGTTGTTGAGCCCCCAAGGGAGTCACAGCTCACAGGTTGAGAACCACTGCTCTAGAGGAGCAGAACTGGTAAAATGAATGTGTATGACACAATTCAGGCTGGGTAGTCCAACAAGGGCCATTTGTATAAGAAGAGACCAAGAGAACCTCATAGCTGCTCAGTTCTCTGCCTCCTCAACAGTCCCAGTCTGGCACTGGAGTCCCAAATGATTCTTGGAAAGTTGCTGATTTTCAGCTCAGGTTGGAAGCCAAGAAGCTATTCCAGAGTCAGCAAAAAATGACAACAGCAACAGCCATGAGAGACGTGCCCTCAGCAGCAGNAGCAGCAGTAGTTCCCTCTGGCCTTGGGGTGTCTGAGCTGCTGCCTATCTGATAAGGGTCTTCTCAGTTCAGTGAAATGTCCAAGGTGACCACGCAGAGTCTTACGTCCTAGTTAATACTAGGTCTGTTTGGGCTGAGAGTCAAGATTAACTGCAAGTACCATCAGAAAATGAATGCCTTTTCCTTTGCTGGTTTTTTGTTGTGGTTGTTTTGAAAGAGTGTCTCCAAAGCCAAGAGTGACCTCGAACCTCCAATCCTTTTCCCATCACCTCCCAAGTACTGGGACACAGGCACACAACACTGTGCCTGATTTGTGTGTTGGAGTTTGAGAAGAAAATGTTACATTACCCCAATGACTTACATTTTTAGTGCTAATCCCATATTATATAAGAGGCTACATATGAAAAAGTATTTTTAATTTTATAAATAAAACTTAGTGGGGATTTGTTTGCTTTCTTTTTTGTTGTTCTGTTTGTGTGGGGGGGTGTTGTTTGGTTGGTTGGGTTTTTTGGTTGTTGTTCTTTTGCTTTCTTCATGTCAGTACCTTTGTTATAGCCTTGATTAGGGCTCCAACTTTCTATAGAAAAATTTGCTGACTAATATTCTCAGCACATATTAGTTGGCACAAGTAAGGCTCCACAGCAGGCTTGCGTGTGTGTGTGTGTGTGTGTGTGTGTGTGTGTGTGTGTGTGTGTGACTGTGCCCTGTGGACAAAGCTGAGTACCACTGCCCTAAGGCTTTTGCATAGGAATAGAAGCAAAACAGTTTACTTCTATTAAGCATTTAGTTAAAAATATTCATGTCCCATTTATCTAGTACTTAATATATTAGTATGCAAAGCAGAAAGCCTTTGCCTAGCAAGTTTGCTCTAGTGAGATGCTTCTAATTACAGCCTGCAGGGACAGAGTGCTGAAGGTCACAGCTTCCAGTTACAGCCTGTGAGGACAGAGTGCTGAAGGTCACAGCTTCCAGTTACAGCCTGTGAGGACAGAGGGCTGAAGGTCACAGCTTCCAGTTACAGCCTGTGAGGACAGAGGGCTGAAGGTCACCTCTTGCCTTTTTGACTCTTGCCTTATTGGAACATTAGGGCCATAAGTTCAGTGTCTTGATTCAGGCTGACTGAGCCCAAATTCTAGCACACCACATTACAAATTTGTATTCTTGGGGAATCTGTTTAAAAATCTGAGGTTTAGAAACAGTGAAAGCACTTAGCTTCTCAGTGTTGGTGAGAATAATACACATCCCAAGCAAAAAGAAGCTCTATGGTAAATGGTCGATAAATGCTGACTATTTAGGGACAAAGTCTAGTAATACAGAGAGTTAAGAATAACCTCAATAGGTTTTCATCTCATCATAGAGAAAAATTAGTAAATGTAAATCTATTTTTTTTGGAGGGCGACTCAAGAAGACGTGTTTCATGAATATTCTGTGCCTTATAACTATCTCCCTTACGGCATGTTTCATTCCTATCTGATTTATTGTGTTTATTCTTTCTCTCCATTGTATTTTCTAGATTGAATCAGCAGAAGTATCAGGAAATAGTGAAGTATGCAGTTTTCTCCAATACATGGAGAAGTCAAAACCTTGGCAGAAAATATGGTGTGTGATCCCCAAGCAAGACCCCCTAGTGCTGTACATGTATGGCGCTCCCCAGGTAACTAAGCCACGCATGTGTTAATGACATGGCCAGGACAGAGGGAGGCATGGGGACACTGATCCTCAGGAAGACAAAAGAGTGCAGGCAGTATCACTGTGTCCTATCAGTTTTAAAAATAATGAAAAATAAAACCAATTTTGTTGATTTAAACAGATGGTTCTTTTTATACCTGCATATTAGTCACTGGGTAAATGGTTGGTCCCTTTTCGTCTCTTTTCCTTATTTAGTGAATGAGGAAAGGTCAGTTGAGTAGAAACACAGGAGTGAGGAGAAGGAAAGGGAAGGAAAGAGGGAGCACACTGATGTAACCATGGGAAACGTGGGACGTTTGCACACTGATGTAATGATGGGAAACGTGGGACATTTGCACACTGATGTAACGATGGGGATGTAACGTGGGATGTTTGCACACCAGTGTAACAACGGGAGACGTGGGATGTTTGCACACGGGTGTAACCATGGGAAATGTGGGATGTGTCATGTGGTTGGTTTTATTGTTGATAGTGATCAAGACCTAAGGACAAAGTAGTTTGAAGGGAAGAGGGAGTTTGCATAAATCTTGTGTTAAGATTAAATTAATACTAAACTCAGTAACAAGTTTTTATGAACCATATACAGCTAAACTGGACACCTGGGGTCAACTCTAATGCCAGTTTAGCTTCCAGCACAAGCCAGAACCTGGTAGATAGATTGTTTTGCTTTGTAAGTGAACAACACTTATGCATTCATTCTCTTTGAAAACATAAAGAATTAAATTTGTCAGATTTGAGCTTCATTCTACATCAAGAACTAGTAAATTTTCTTTTTTTAGAAAATTCCTAAAAATGCCAAGGTATACATATTGTTCTACTTTTCTGTTTTTCTTATCCATAAAAATTTGAATGAATCATTAAAGGCAATATCATTATTAATTCTTAGCAATGCTTGCTGGCTTAAACTTTAAGAGGCTGTTTGTTATTCGCCTCGTTCTCCTCTGTTCACTCAGTGGAGAAGTGCACAGGCCCCGATGAGCTGCCCACAGGAGCAGGTGCCACACCAGTGCTTCCCCGCTCCTCTGGGTGTCAGCTCTGCTCCATCCATTCTGTTCCACCAGCATTAGCACGGACCCTATAGACACTATAACTGTGTTCATTCTATTTCGTCAGCATTAGCATGGACCCCATAGACACTATAACCACATTCATTCTGTTCTGATCAGCATTATTAGCACAGTCCCCATAGATACTAAAATCATGTTCATTCTATTTTGATCAGCATTACCATGGACCCCATAGACACTAAAATCATTCTTTGTCCAAAGAGAGTCCATAGAGTGAGGACCTGGGGGGCAGTATCAGAAGAGAGTTTTGTGTGGCAAGGACCACATGTAACTCTGTAACAATATGATGCACACTCATATGTGCAATGTCTTTTGCTTAGGACGTCAGAGCACAGGCTACCATACCACTCCTGGGCTACATTGTGGACGACATGCCAAAGAGTGCGGATCTGCCACACAGTTTCAAACTGACCCAGTCCAAGTCTGTGCACAGCTTTGCTGCGGACAATGAGGAACTGAAACAGAAATGGCTGAAAGTCATCCTTCTAGCTGTCACAGGGGAGACCCCAGACGGCCCAAGTGAGCATCTAGACACCTCAAACAACCTCCCGGGACCCAAGAAAAAGTCAGAATGCTAAACTCCAGCAGCTGCCAGTGTGGAGTCTCAAGTAAGACAAATAGCTCAAGACGCCCCAACTCTCCGCCCTCGTCTCTTAGCACTTTACACTGAAAACTGTGGTTTCATAAATACATCTTCTGGGGACTTTTTAAATATGTTTGTATACTCTTAATAAAATCAATGTGCAGGGCCATTTTTCTGTTGAAGTTCTGAAATAATGTGGAAAGTGGAACATTTTTGATAAGCTATTCCTTAATTATATTTGTTGGCCTTGAGGGGGTGGGGAACCGATGTCGACTGATTGTGTCACTACCTGGTTATAATGGGCCTTTCGTTTAAGAAACCCTTCAATGTCTTGTTCACATGTAGGACTTGTAACAGTGGGAAAGATATACCTCCGTGTAACCAAATAGATCTATGGTAAAAAGTACAGGGACAGTTCAGAGTATCGTATGAACTTGTCTGGTTTGTAAGTAGTCTCATGCTACAAAAATAGTTTCTGTTCTTATACAACACAAAAATTGTAGGTTGCTAACGTTCCCACTTTTTGACTTAAGATACTTGTTTTTGTATAATTACTCCTAATAATAAAATATCTAAAATATAAATCAGTTTTACTTGTATAGAGTATTGAAAATAAGTATGAACATGTGAGCTTTTCTCTTCAGCTTTAGTTTCGTTTTCACTCTGGCTCATTTTTTAAGTGTAAAACCTATATTATCTCTGAACTCAGCGCTGTTCTAAACTTAAGAAGAAAATTTTGGTGATTTATGTTGAACTGATTGGAATCCAAATGTACTGATATTTTTATAGTAAAGTAGCAGTAATTTATGTGGTTTAGGATAGAGTCTGAATTCCAACAGTATTTTAGTATTTTTAGTACTATTTTTTTGTTCTGTACCTATTTAAAACGGTGCCTCTCTTAGAAGGTGCTATTAATGCTTATTTAGATAAAAGATGGGGGTTTAGTTAATGTTAACTAAATATTATTATTTTACCTACTCTGATGATTCTTAACTTAAGTGCACTTTGGTCACTGAGATAAAAAATTGTATGGATTATTTTACTTTTTACAATAACATAATTGTCTTAGTAATTTAATGTCATCATGTACGAAACCTTTTACTAAAACTTGAACTATATAAGACATGTAACCGTATACAGACCTGGGATATGTGGAAAACATTTGTTTAGTGTTTAATATTTTCCTCTCTACAAGAATATCATGAGTGGAAATGAGGACTACATAGAATGAACACGTAAGATTGCTGTGGGAGCCTTCCTTTTGTCAGTTACAGGGCAGAGCTCGTGCATGTGCCAGCTCACTTGGGAGAAGGCATCATCAGGTAGCTAGTAGAGAAAAATCCTGCTGACTCATGCACTAGAAAAGAGAGTGAAGTCAGTGTTGCAGAGTCACCAATGCAGGTTTCCAAGAGGTACGAAGCATTGGAAAGTAGAGCTCTTCTCTCTTTTTATCCCACGTGGACTCTCAGATGAACTATGGCTGGCTGTTACAAAGTCTGCTCTCCATTAGTTTGGGACTGAAATCTCACACTGAATTGCCTATTTAACTTTTAATACTTTCCTTATAGTAGAGGTTTTTCTCTCACCTTTTCATACTCTAAATGTTAACTCTTTTACTGTACTGTTTCCTAGGAATCTACAAGAATGTCTCCACTACACAGTCTTTTAAGGGCTACACTTGAGACCACCACACATTTAAACAGCTCATGCTGCATAAGAAATGTCTCTTGTTTTTTCCTACTCCAAAGAAGCAAGGGAACCAATTAGGTTTCCTTCTTCCATGAAATACCAGACCTGATTATTAACATTACATCATCCACTCAGAGCCACCAATGGGAGAAACAAAAAGCAAACTTCTTATTCGCTACTTAATGAGGGCCAAATAAAAAGAAATTGTACGTTGTTTCTCTTTTCTGGTTGTCAACATCGGTGCTGCATGTGGATGGGAGAAAAAGAGGCAGGTGTGCAGGGTACCTGTTGGCAAAATGAAACAACCAGACCTGTTACTTTACTTTTCATATCTCAAGAAAAGAGAAGTCAAAATACAGATTACTTTTGTAAATATGAATAGAATAATGGGATGTCCCACTTAGAAGATTTATGTCAGATTATTTAAAAAATATATTTGATCAGCAAGAAGACTACCAGCAAATTCTTGAATAAAAGTAATGTGGATAGATACTCAGTGTTGCTTAACTTAGATTATTGAAAGAATACTCATAAAAAAGATGTCAGCATGCTATTATTGTTCATTAAATAAGGAATGTTAGTTCCAGAAGAGGAACTGTGGCTATTTCAGTTGCTACCTTTACTGTTCTGCCCGTACTCTTAGCCAAGCACAGTGAGCAGCTGTCCCATCTCACTCTCAAGAGAATCGTTAATTTCAGTAGGAGAAGAAAAGTAATAGAGAATATTAGTTATGTCTTAAAACCACAACTTTGGGGCTAAGAAGGCATCTATGCAAAGATGAGAAAGAGAATTCAGTCAGCTCTCCAGAACCCACACGAAGGCCAGGTGAGCATGGCCCAGCACGGCAGGGGCAGGAAACCCTGGTGCAGGTTCAGGCCAGGTGAGCATGGCCCAGCACGGCAGGGGCAGGGGCAGGAAGCCCTGGTGTATGTTCTCTAGCCAGAGGAGCAAAAGCAAGGAGTATAAGGACTGTATAACCTTGCCTCAGTGAGGTAGAGAGGTGCCAAGGAAGTCACCTGACGTGAAACTCAGCTCTCATATGCACAACTACCTAAGTATATGTAAACACATGCATGGATAACATGCATGGATACATATATTAAAAAAATGATTCAGAAAGCTGTAATTTGAGAGGTCATTAGAATAATTAACCCTCTTTCTGAGAGAGCTGAGGTTTAGTGATAAATTGAGCCTGAAAATATCCGTTGCTTTCCTATTCAAATAGATGTTCTGCATGATTCTTAGTTTGTTGTTTCTGCTAATTCAGTGCTTTCAAAAGTCATCTTCAAGAAAAGTGTCCTTCTTTCAAACTTAAGAAAATATTTATTTGGTTAAAAACTGTTATCCATTCAAGGCACTCCACCCTTTTAACTGAAATGTTGCTTTTGTTGAAAGTCTACCATCTGGGAAATGTGAGGTGTGGTGCATATATCTTGTGTTGTAAATGGAGTCCAATAATGAAATTGCCACTAGCCACTTTTGTAATAATGCCAAGCAATGAGACTCTCCAGGTATGAGTTTATGCCAAAAGTTTAAGGCCCTAAGAGTATCAACTTCTAGAAGTGATGTGGTCATTGAAATTGTTGAGCACAGGGAAAGAGGGGAATGGAGGGCACTGAACATGGTTTTAGATTCTGTCAACTCAGTTTAATTTTTGCAAAAGATACATATAGTGAAGCAGTTATATTCTTCTGATCTGTTTTATCAGATGTGTTGTGTTTTCTGTGAATTGAATTCAACACAAAGGCTGCTGTACTATCTTCCTTGGGTGACCTACACCAACTGTTTTTAGTTATAAGAATTAACCTTGTAAATGTTTCCTGTAGACTTTTCTAAACAGTCTTTGTTGCCGTCACAACTGTTTAAAAAACTGTCGATTCCATGGTACTTCAGGGTTGTTGAAGAGTCACTGATGCCTTCTAGAAACCTTCTCCCAAAAATACTTACTAGAGTTCGTGATTCCATTTTTCTTTCTCCTCCTGGTTGAGATAGAAGTGGGTTCTGTCCTTCAATTATTTTCAGATATCATTTGTTTATCTCTAAAGCCTTACGTTACTCAGAGCATTTTGTCTGCAATGTGTTGCTAATCATGAGCTCTCTGTGGTGTGTTCTCATCACAGATCAGCATGAATGAGAATAAATAAATGGCTAGGAAGCACAGGTCTCATTGGCAGTTGTCTCTGCTGCTCCACAGAGGAGAAAGTAACTTTCCTTTCCTATATCACATGATGTTCATGTTCATAGATCAAAGATAAGCACATGGTATTTATAATCTAAAATTTGACAAACAGGAATATCTTAGTGCTTTCATTCTTTAATGTTGTGTTCCTCAAGAGTCTATGAATACAAGAACTGTGGCTAAAGAGTTCCTCCTGTTAGGGTTATGTTGATATCTGTAGTGGACTCTGTAGCTTCTTCATTCTTAGTTTCAGTAGAATCAAATTACTTTTTATTTTAATATAACTATCAAACTATAGCTTCCCTAGATTAAAAAAGAGAAAGAGAGTATTAGACCACTAGATCCTATCTAAAAACCCTGTCTGTGGCTTTATATGTATATGTGTAATTGTAAAATTTATTACTCTTCAATTCTCACCAAAGGAACAAAATGTTATGTAAATTTTAATTTAAGTATGTTAAAAATTATTCACAGGTATTTAATGTTATAATCCATCTTTACTCATGCCCCTCAATCTTGCTAAATTAAGGATGAGACAATGTTGCTTTTGTTACATTGTTAAAATAGAGAGGAATGATGTTAGCAATGGAAACAATAAGGATTGAATGGATATGGGTAAATGGACTACTGGTCTCCAGGGCATATAAAAACACTAAATTGTACAAGGGAAATCAAGTAGAAGCTACCCATGTACTTGTTTGTTGATGAAATCCTTGGACCCAGGCTATAACCTTAGCCTCTAAATTATAGATGACACTATCTTATTATTACTTTATTTTTCCTTGAGCTCTTAAAAGATAATTTTATTCTATAAATGATTTTCTGCTGGCTTTGATTCTAATTCAACTTTCTAAGCTAAGGGCATGGCCAAATGCTGTGTCTTTTCTATATTTCAAGTAAAAATAACACATAGCTTCTACAAGACAGTTAATTTGTTGGGGCACATCACTGAAAGTTGCATAAAGGTTATCTTTTGTCCTAAAATTAATTTTAGTCTATTGAATAAAATATTAAGTTATATATTAATATATTTTAATAGGTGAATACTAAATACAAAGTAAAAGCAAGTTTGGGAACAAACAGGCCATAGAGCCCATTGTGATGACAGATTGCATTGTATATTATGGTGTATGAGGACTCAAATATATCATAGGTACCATTCATATATAAAACCAAACCGGTATTTCATTTTTAAGAGGTAACTGTTATTTAAAAAGTAAGTATTATCTTGATTTTTCTTTTGATTTGTTGACTGAGTTTGATAGGGCATATCAGAATATTATAGTTGACGCTAATGTGAAAAAATAAACACCCAATTTTCCAGTGGTATGAATGTAAAATACTTGGACATAGTGTATATATAGTGTAACATCTGTATATTTAATCATAAAGACAGATAATTGAAAACATTGTAAAATTAAGTCCTTCAATTCTTGTTAAATATGAAACATTTGTATCTTGTAAATAAAGATATCCTTAAATTGGTTCTGGAGCCTTGGCTGTTAATTCTACTGGGAATGTGTATGTTTAGTATGCATGATTTTGATTTTCTGATCAGAAAAAAAGGTTATTCCAACAGGATATTGATACTTCCAGTCTCCAGTCATCAAAAACCTAAAGAAAACTCTAAGAAACTTTCAAATGTGACATCACGGGTAAAACTTTTCCAGAGATCCCATTTCATATAAGTTTATCAGCTTTTTTAGGCTGTAAAGAACCAAGTCACAATTCAGCAAACACTATATAAAAGGAATTGACCTCAGCTAAAGAAAGCAATACAGTAATCGCAGTTCTTGGCTCATCAACATGACTTGTTTGGATTCCGGTTTTTCCTGGGCAGAGTTGTGAAAAGAGCACGAGTGTGTGATAATTAAGCGCTTCTCAAACTTTGTACAGGACATAGTGTTAAAATGAAGACAGTCGGTACCGGTACCGGTACCGGTTCAGCTCTCTCGCGCACTGCAGCTCGGGCTCCCTTGTGGGCAGAGAGC
>JAQHUG010000729.1:274625-285078 GCA_028555095.1 Dicrostonyx torquatus | reverse complement strand
CAAATAAATGCCCTAAAGATATGCCCAAATGCTAATCTGAGGAAGCCAATTCTTCAAATGTGGTTCCCTCTTCCCTGATGTGTCAAGTTGACAACAATAATAAACCTTTTCACTCTTTTTTTTTAAAAAAAGGAGAAATTGTATCTTTCCAGGCTACTTATATCAATCATTAATGTGAATGAATTTAACATTAAATAGACATTCATTAATTTCATCTAATGTGGGAATGCAAGTTCACGCTATTGAAAATTCTAGATAAACTAAATAGTCAACCTGTCAAAAATATCATCCAATTTCCTGCTAAGAATAACTGCCTTTAATTTCAAAGTAAAATCAATATTCATTAATTTGAACTGAAAATGAAACAACCTAGATTTTGTATTTTTTTGACAGGGTTTCTCTGAGTAGCTTTGGTGCCTATCCTGACAGAAACCTGCCTGACTCTGCCTCATTAGTGCTGGGATTAAAGGCTTATAACACCACCTACTGGCCAACATAATTGTTTTTAAGTAACTACCATATATTGAGATTTTTATATGTGAAGACATAAAAAGATACACAACATATACAATTTTGTGTGATTTAATCTCTATAAGATTGATGTCATTAGCATTGTCCCAGTTTTACAGATATGAAAGCTGAGGCTAGGTAAAGTTAAGAAACATAATGTAATCCATATACAACTTCTAGCATTAGAGCTGAAATTTACATTTAAGGATAGATGTTTTATACCTAGCTACTGAAATATGTTTCAGATATAGATCCCTTTAAGCTAGACAATCATTTGTAAGCTAGACAATCATTTGTAAACTACAGTAAGTGTAGCAGAGTCTTTGGAGGTGTTTAGAGCATGGGCAACCACTCAATCTCAGGAGGACTTTAAGGTTATGTCCTTCATTAATATCACAAGCTAAGAAGTTGGAGTAAGTTGTAAAGATATTCCTCATGTCAAAGTGAAATTGACATGAGGAATAAACTCAGATTTCTTTTTTACACGTATCTTGAACTTCTAAAGCATTTGTGGCCATTTATCAATATATTCAAGGCTGTTCTTCAAACTTCACAGTTTGATAATTTTGTATAAATATTGTTTTATAGATCCATAGAAAGATTAAGTTACAAGAAGAGAATTAGTTCATAATTTCTAAGCCAAAAGTCCCTTCAAGTCAAATTTCAAGTTAATAAAAATTACTTTATTTCCTATTTTTTCATATAACTCAAATTTTGAACATTTGTAAATTTTTTTTATGTGTCCAGTTGTATTTATTTAAAGAACATAATAAGGAATGGTACTATATGTCCGTCTTTATCTTTATTTTTTTTAACTTTGTCAAGAGCTCATTTGTATGTACTTCTAGATCTTCTAGTTCTCACAGGGGTTTACATTGTAATTTTGTTCTTCAGCAAGGGATGTAATCTGGCATGACTAAAAATGCCTTGGTGATGGCAAAGTATGACTGTTAGGTGACATTGATCCAATGGAGAGAATTCATAATGAAGAGTGACATCTACCTCCCTCTCATCATCCGTCATCTGCAGCCTCAAAATGTCCATTAGATACCTAGCTTCCTCTCACATGTATATCTTCTGTACTTACTCCACCGCATCATCATGCTGGCTTGATGACCATCATTCATTCTTGTAATGAATGAGTTAGGACTTCAGCAAAAGGCAAACAAGCTCTCATGGCAGGGAGCTATGTTCAGGAGGGAGCGCCACAGTCTTCCTTTCTTACTTTTCTAATCCTAGCTTTGTCCTTGCTCCTCACTGTCTTCAGTTTGAGAAGATGTGATGATTCCATCCAAACATCCTACTCTTTTTTATGACTGTGTCTTTTTCTCTCAACTGTGAATTGCTGCTACCCACTGGGAATAATGGCACAGAAGCACCCTGTTTGTTTAAAAGGTATCACACAGTTAGAGCTAGAGAGCTAAGAATTGTTTTTCCCAAATTGATTTGCATGTGTCCTATGAGAGTCATCAGCCAGCTCTCCAGGAAGTAGCTGCCATGGTCTGCTGTGTTTACACTCTCCACTTGAGTTCACTTAAGTGCATTATTAATCATTTATGTGACTCCTTGATTTTTGATATGAGTGCTTTCTTACAATGAAGAATGCTAAAGTGATGTCATTTTGCTATGAGGTTTAATTGCTAATTGCTAAAATGAAAATACACTTTTCCCTTTGGATTGAATGCCTTTGTGGCTTCACACTGTTATTGATCATCTTTGGACTGAGTCAGAATAACCCCATTTTGTTTTACATTTTGTCCTCTATATTTGCATATTTTGTTTACATGCAAAGAAAGATGCATTTTGTCTTATTTATAAGGTGGTCATTATTTTACATATTTATCTATATCACATATTTTTAAATAAGAATTTTTTCAGTATGGAATCATGCTGATTTAAGACCATTTAGTTTTGACCTAGGTTAAGTCTCTGTTCTTAAGTAGTGGGAAAAGTGAGATAAAGAGAGTATATCCCACTAACATAAATACATAGCCAATTTATTATATAATTCCTTAGAAAGTTTATGGCCTATTATTCTAAGTAGATTTTTGAATGTAGAAATTTGTGTTTTAACCAGAGTATATTATTATTGATACTGCTAATTTATAAACTCATAAAAATCCAAATAACCTTTGCTTCAGTTGATAGCAAACGACAAGCAGTCTTTCTTAAGTATAAGTTTTGAATGTTCTGTTCCTTAAATATACAATATTTATAGCCTACAGCTGCATGAGATTGCGTGGTCTTTTAACGCTACAAGACTTGTGCACTACTGGGTTCAAGTGAAAATGATCTTAGGACAATGAAAGAGCAGAGCCTGAATGCACATTGTAAAGTGACATAGATGGTTCAGAAGTCCTGAAGAAAACTATGCCCATATTCCCAAATATTGTTTATAAATGGAGAAACTATACCAATATTCTCAAATATTGTCTATAAATGTTTGTTTGCATTTAAAGGATGTATGATATAAGTATAAATAATTTGCATTGGTATGGATCTTGGTTTATTGATACAAATTTAAGGTCAATTTTGTTATATGTATATGTATTTCTAATCTTGATTAAGGTATTGAATTTGCATAACTCATTTAAAATGTAATGCATAATTAAGAAATATAAGTTAATAAATACTCATCTATAATAGTCAAGCTTGTAGTCATGTTAGATTTTCTAGATGTATAGAGATATATTTCAGTAAGATAGGCATTCTTTAAATCTTTCAGAGACTTTAAAATATGGCATTTAATGTTTTAACAACTTAGGGCTTTTTATGACAATGAAACACATCTGCTCCTGACAGCACCAAGCTACTTCAAGAGGAAGATGGGCATCAAAGAGGCTCCTTATGGAGTTGGTTAGCCATTTCGGCAAGAGACTGCTCTTGCCTGGACTGTTGTATAAACCGGACCTGCAGGACCCACAGAGAAATGGCTGCTGAATTTATCTAAAGGTGAGATGATCCTTTGGGGTTCTTACTTCAAGAAAGAGTCTGCCAGACATTCTGAAGAACACAGAAGAAAATGACTGACAAACTGCCAATATAGGTAAAACTGTCTTTGGAATTTCCTGCTTCTTGGAAAAGTCTGCTGGATACTATGAGCCTGTAGGCTGAAGACTGGATGCCCCAATGGTACAGAAATCTTTGGGTGACCCTCCAGGCAGTGAGACGCATCTGTCAATTCCAGAGTTTGGAATTTGTACTTCCTGTTTACTTAGGTAATATTATGTTCTTCTGGTGTCTTTGATGAAGTTGAAGAATTTATATAGTTTTCCTTAGTTATGACAAAAGATAAAGTAGATATAAATATTGTAACTGTAATTCTTGTTTGATTCCTATTTTGTTATATGTAATTTTACTGTGTTAAAGTTAAAACCTTCCTTTTTATTTAAACAGAAAAGGGGAGGTAATGTGGAAGTCTCTCTCTATGCTGTGATTACCATTAATGAATAAAGAAACCGCTTTGGACCTATAGCAAGGCAGAACTTAGGCAGGCAAGGAAAGCTAGGATGAATTCTGAGAAAAGACAGAGTCAGGGGAACACAATGGAGCCACCACCAGAGTCAGACATGCCGAAACTTTGCCAGTAAGCCTCTGTCATGTGGCAATACACAGATTAATGGAGATGGGTAAATAAATATATAAGAGTTAGCCATAAGAAGTTAGAGCTAATGAACCAAGCAGTGATTTAATTAATAGAGTTTCTGTGTGATTATTTTGGGTCTAAGCTAGCCAGGTGGCTAGGAACCAACAAGTGGCTCTCCTTCAACATTCATTCACCACAAGACCAATGTCATAGTGTTTTCAATTTCACAGCACCTGATAACTAAAATTTTAAACTACTGCTTCTAACAATTTGATAATATCCAATAGTATAATTCAACAATTTTAACTGAAGTTAAAACACTGCTGTGGTAGCTATAAGCTGTTTATAGATTGATGTGGCTCTGGATGGTTCCCACCTGGTAAAATGTTCTTATTACCCACTTACATAAGCAGTTTTGCTGATGGGAAGTTCAGTTATTTAGTTTATTGAACTTAAGAATTCTTGGTATTTTGCTTCTGATTTTTTTCTTTTTATTATTTGCTTTATAAATAATACCATTCAAAATTTCCACCTCCTCCCCTCCTCCCATTTCCCTCCCACTGTTCCACTAACCCTCACCCTCCCCACCCAGTCCTAAGAGAGGGGCTGTCCTGTGGGAAGTCCAAGGCCCTCCCCACTCTATCCAGGCCCGGGAAGGTGTGCATCCAAACAGACTAGGATCCCAAAGAGCTGGTACATGCAGTAGAATCAAATCCAGTGCCATTATCATTGACTTCTCAGTCAGCCACATTCAGAGAGTCTGGTTTGATCACATGCTCATTCAATCCCAGTCCAGTTGGCCTTGGTGAGCTCCCCTTAGATCAGTCACACCATCTCAGTGGGTGGACAAACCCCTCGCAGTCCTGACTCCTTACTCATTCTCTCTCTTTCTGCTCTTCAACTGGACCTTGGGAGCTCATTCCAGTGCTCCAATGTGGGTCTCTGTCTCTATCTCCATCCACATTTGTAATTGTTAATTACATCATAGATACACTTTAAGGCTTGTAATAAATGTTGATTTATTCAATTAAAAAGAAATGTTTGAAAAAGAATTGTTTCATTAAAAGTAAATGAAAAAGTAGTAATAATTATTATAGACCAGACTGCTTTAGGAAAATAGAATATTTAAACATGACCAGATTTTAACACATAGAAAAGTGAGGGAATTCAGAGAGAAGCAAATTTGAGGCTGTGCACATACTATTTTAATGCAATCTTAACACTACTCTTTCATCTGGTTGTCCACCTGTCCTAGGAGCTGAGTGGTAGTGGATTTGGTTTACAGATTCCTGGGTTTGAAAGATAATAAGTATGATGAACTTTTATCTCAGACTTGTGTAATCCATCTCCATTAGGAGAGTCATAGATACGAACAGGAGCAACAGATGCTGCTAATCTGTGCCCAAGAACTGAGTCCCGAGTGTTCAATGAAGCTGAATGTGCCAAATCCTTCAAACTTGAGAGTATGCACATTCTGTGCCTTGTTGGCTCCACATCTAGGAAATTACCTCATATACTATTTACACTTGGTTTCATATACAAGGATGTTGACTGTAGTGTCATCTGCAAAAGTTACATATACTAAGATTTTTTTTCTTTTTTCTATCCTGCTGTCCCAGATCTCTCAGCATTACATGTCTGTCTTTCCATTACTGGATTCTAGTCTTTTCTCCACAGTCACTTACCTCAAAGGCAATTATGTTGTTTTTGCTTTGGTTCTTATTTTCTTTTCCAAGGGGGATATGAGAAATAGACATCTCTGAAAGGTCATTTGAGAATCTTAGAACTAAGGTATTAGTATTCTTAAGCGCTTTTAAAAATGTTTTTCACAATTTGATTTTTTCCTTTTATTGAAAATAGATTATTTTCTCATATAATATATTCTGATTATAGTTTTCCCTCCATTTACTCCTCCCATTTCCTCCTTACCTCATCTCCCTTCTGGATCCACTCCCTTTCTGTCTCACCTTAGTAAGGAATGACCTCCTCCTGAAAGATAGCAACCAAACATGACAAAATATAATAAAATAAAGCAAAATGTAATTATAAAGTTGGACACATAATTCAACATGAAGAAAAGAGTCCCAAATCCAGGCACAAGAAGATAATGTCACAATAGTAAAATATAAATAATGGATATACAAACACCACCACCACCACCAAAAAAAAAAAGTAACAAGAAAATAACAAGAATCAGCAATGATTGGTCACTGATACCTCTCAATTCCCCAATAAAAATAAAAATAAAACACAGACTAACAGAATGGATGTGAAAACAAGATCCACCCTTCTGCTGTATTCAAGAAACACATCTAAGCATCAAGGATAGACATTACCTCATGGTAAAGGGCTAGGAAAAGATATTCCAAGCAAATGGATGTAAGAAACAAGCTGGTGTAATCATTTTAATGTCCATCAAAATAGACTTCAAACCAAAAGTAATGAAAAGAGGTAAGAAAGCACAATAAACACTCACTAAAGGAAAAATCCTCCAAGATCACAATTAGACTTTTATTTTAAACAATAGCATTTGTAGTTTCATCAATTATGCATTTTAATAAGGAGAAGCTTATCTGTCATGGTCAAAACTGTTAGATAGGGAACCTTATGGTCTTTTGGTGTTCAAAGATTAAGCATGAAAACTTGTTTCTAAATAGTGGTTTGATGTCCTTATAAGCCATGCCACTGCACATTATTTGTGTACAATTTGACACTTTAACTTAGCATTTCAATATTTGTGGTATGGAGGAGTAGATAAGAGTTTTCCCCTTTATATTCTTGTGTTAAAATACTCAACTCAACATGGATATACTCTGAAATGATAGTTGAAAAAATGCAACAATAAACTATTGTGCAGCAACATAAGAAATTAATTAATATTTAATATTGCAATTCTTAACATTCATGGTATTTAAATATAAATAAAAGTATAATAAAAATATTTAAGTATAAAAGTATGGTAAGGTTACATCTTCAGAAGTACCTAGTGCCCTGTAGCTTCTTCACATTTGTGAGGTCCAACATTGTCTAACTCCATTGCTGTCCATTTGCTAATAATTATTGTTCTTAATTACAAAATCTTTTATATATTAATTCCATTTTAATTATATCTTGTGTAAATAAGGAAAGTAACTCAATTTTCTTCTCATAAATGCCTTCACATATATCACTAAGGTATAAATGAGCCTTTTCTGTCCTCATGACAATTGAGTTCTACAAAAGTGACTCTGACAAGTTCTGTGGATGTTAACAACAGTATCTACCTTTGCTCTTATAAAACATTCATTATTTGCATGAAGTCAACTTGTGTGAAATTTTTCTATTCTTATCTTTCATGTAGAGTTTAAGTGTACCATTTTTTTTCAATTTTGGAGGATAAAGATAAAAAAGAGTAAATACACTAGGTATCTATGATACACTAGGCTTTGTGTTGAGTGATTTTATTGTTTATTCACTTAATTCTTTTAAATTATTAAAGTAGTTATTTTCTTTATTAATTTTGTAAATTAAGAAACAATGAATTGGGTGATTGCATAAGCTACTGAATTATCAAGGCAAAAGAAAAATTCAGGCCAAGGGAGCATGAGTGCCTAACAGGTCATGAGTATATAACACCAGTGAAACCAAACAGCTCTATTAGAACTTTCTGGCTTTGCACACCTCAACTTTAAGATCTTCCTAAATTACTACTAAATTAAAGGATATTTTATTTCCTAAGCAGGAGCATTGGCAAAAAGATCATGCACAGTAATATTGGTACAGACAAAGAAAACAATAATGAAGCATCATCTTAAAACCACTCATTGTTCCTGACTAGAAAGTCTGACCACCAGCTCTATGCTCTACAATTTTATGGTCACCCAAAATGAAATGTTATTGGGAACCACTGATGACTCAAAGCCTTGTGTGGGATCAACCAACAACCAGTGTGAATGATTATGCAGGTTATAATCAAACCATTTGTCATTACACTAGATAGTGACTTAAGGAACCATAAATAAAACCTGGTTTCTGTTGAATCTTGTTTCTGTGAAAGGTGATTTTTCTCTCCTAATAGTCTATCTATAATGTGCAACAGACAATCACTTGTATAATTACCAGGTACAGTACATTTACCTTAAGAAACTAAAATATATTATTATGCAACAGACATAATCTGATACCTACTAGAAATGGGTTAGATCAAGATGTGAGAGTTGACCAATAAGAGGCCAGATATAATGGGCCAGGCAGTAATTTAATTAATACAATTTTTGTGTGGTTATTTCAGGGGTTAAGCTAGCCAGGCAGCAGGACATAGCCTGCTTCACCTACTACATATAATATACTTAGACATGTATTAATTCAAATCTCTAGCTAACTGAATGTCAGATAAACTACTTTCCTCTTTGTTTACTTTCTTCTACAGGACATTACTTAAACACCTACTTTGATGTCATTATGATGACTCATAAATTATCTGAGTTTCTTCTATTCATACATCCCAGGATTAGATGTCTGCAAGACTTTCCTTTCTCTTTTATTTAGGATGCATTATCTCTCACAGTCCTGTACATACAAGTCGCCATAGAATTTTACCACACATGGTTAACTGTGTAGATATAAGAGGAAAATGAATCAGGTAATGCTTTTTCAATTGTATCAAGCTTATGCAATTTTCAAACAACAACAATAAAATCCCAAATGCTTCATTTAGTCACTGGATGTATATTAATTCCACATAGATATTAAGTTATGTCTAATTACAAAGACCACCTATACAATGGTAAAAATACAAATCATTTTTGATTCAGTAAAACAGAGCAATCAAAAGGGACATAAGAATTCAAATATTTGTTATTCATGACTTTCCAAAAATGGAGGGCGTCCTAGGAATTTTGTTATAAAATTCTAACATAAAATCTCAGTCATTTTTTAAATCTTTCATTACTTCTTTTATTTCTTTTTTTAAGAACAAAGGCAGTGTAGTGAACTTGCTAAGAATGACTGATCTCAACCCTAAACACCACGAAATTTAAAAGTGTCTCCTGAATTAAAAATACAACAACAACAAAACAGCAAAACACTGTCTGTACTCTAACTTGCCAGATATTTTGTAACTACTTATCATGATATTGTCTAGGATAAAATAAATAGGTGTCAGAAAAGAGTGAGTGATCTGATTTTAACATGTGACCACCTTTAAAATAGTTGAGTCTTGATACAGCTAAAATCCACCCTTTAAATTCATACATTGGTGACATTATCAACTTCTAATATTATTGACTGTTGATTTAATATCAACCAGGAAATCCAGAATTTCTGTGCTTTTAGTTAAATAAATATTATTTATTTAGCTATTTTCTGTGTGTGCTGCTGTAAAAATTCCTACAGCCAGTAGCCTTTAGGTTACCTGCCCAAGTGGGCGTAACCTCTTATACAATAAATACCCATGTAAAGCTCACATCCATCTTCTCTTCTGGCTGCAGAGTTCAGCTGTTTTTCCCTGTTTGAGCAGAGAGCTGTAATCTATGTGTCTACCCCTAAATAAAGAACCATCTTTTACTTAATTTTAAGCTAGTGTGGGATTTCTTTTAAGCAACCCTCTTCATCTGTCACCCATGTAGATCCAAACTCCACACCTACTGGGTAGACTGGCTTAAAGGCTTAACGTTCCACAGCCCAGAAAAACTCCCCACCTACCTGGCTACCTTTTACCTAAACAGCTTTTTGTAAAACTCCCACCACAGCAAAGCTAACTGCTTGCTGTGACTTGGAAATTTCTCAAGCTCCTTCACACCTCCCACTTGCCACATTCCTTGCCATGTTCCCTGCCTTGTGGTGACTTGCACAGCTTCTGGTTTATACACCGGGCTCCGGAGTTCTGGGCTTCTTTCTCCCTTTATGGAATTGATTTAATTGCTTTTAATTTGTCAAGCAAAGGATATTTCTAGGTACCAAAGCAAAAAACCATAGCAGCTCAAAACTGTTTGTGGCACCAGGTTGTGCTACTAGTTGCAACTTTACAACCATGACACCTGCTGGACAATAAAGATCATTACACCTAAAACAATTTACTGGAACTCATAACAGGTAATTAATAAATCAACAAACTTGAAAGTTACATAATGGCAGACAACATTACCATGGAAAATTTTAGTACCTTTTTTTGCTAATACTATGGATTGTATTCTGCAAGGCTTATATAGTTATTGTGATACATCCATTTATTTGATATTGGGACTCATTTAGTTTCTTCATATTAAGTCTTTAAGAAAATGGTTTGAGGGGCTGGAGAGATGGCTCAGAGGTTAAGAGCACTGACTGCTCTTCCAGAGGTCCTGAGTTCAATTCCCAGCAACCACATGGTGGCTCACA
>JAQHUG010000729.1:223772-241763 GCA_028555095.1 Dicrostonyx torquatus | reverse complement strand
TTATAGTATAAGAGACCATGCCCAATTGGGCTGGTATCTTAAAGGCTATTGGCTGCAGGAGGGGAAGGAACTCCCACAGCATGCCTTCCTACCCAATTTGAGCAGACAAACATGACAGACAATACAAAAGAAGGAAAGGATAAGGGTCCCAATACTTACCTGCCAAAGAAACTGAGGGGCCTTCTCTCCAAAGTATACCATTTTGGGGGCACTGTTCAGGGCTGCAAATGTAGAGAGAGAGATGACTAGAACCTGTTCTAGGCAAAACCAAAAGTTACAGCCACAATTCACAAAAAGAACTCTGACAAGGTGAGCTCAAAACATATGTTACAAGCTCCTGTTTGGGCAACAGATATGATTGGGCCCTAATATCTTCCTTGAGGAAAGGGGTGATAAGGTACAATGTCAACAAACACAGACACTGGGATAAAAGGATAGGACAGACTCATTTATAACACTGGAGAAATACTTATGTACCCTCCCAGCACCCAGGCATTTCAATCCATTGACATTGTGCAGTCATCTTTCACTGGCTAGGCACAATCACGACCTCTAATAGTACCCATTTCTGGGTCCTTGAGCAGCATCACATGGTCACCCTTATTTGATAGGCATGATCAGGACCTCTGGCAGCACCAGGCAGAGTCCAGGTTGACTCCTCTTGGCTTGATAAGCTTCACCTTCCTACAATAAACAACTACTTTCTCAGTAGATTTGAAGTCTCCTCCACAGAAAGGATTTCATATCTTGTACTGCAAACCTGGTCAAAATCTCATGACTGAGTAGATCATAGGGCCTGTGGGAGAACATAATGGTGTCAAATTACTATGTTTATGTACATAGATTTTTTTTTCTGTTTTCAATATTGGTTAGATATCTTCTGGGCAGTGGCTAATTCAGAAGCTCAACATATGTCAAAGTGCTAAGAATTCATGACCTTGAGTGTCCAGATATACATGGGACTACATCAACCTTCCTTCAGTCAAGGTTCAGGGAGCATCATGAAATGGGAAAAAAGAATGTATGATCTGTAACGTGGGAAGGAAAGCTGTGAATGCTGTCTTCTGAGCATGTTATGGCTAATGCAAACATCCACTCACAGAAACTGTTAAGTGTCACAAAATATGATCATTATCCATTATGTTAGAATTCTAGTATAAAGAGAAGAACAGCTCCCAAAGTCCCAGCCTTAATTGAATTCCTCTTGAAAACTGATGGCTGTTGAAAGATGGAGAGCCACTTTTCTTTGGGGATGCGGTCAATGCTAAGGTGTCCATGTACCAGTAGATAACCCTATACCTATTCATGGTTGGTCAGCACTGGTCTAAAATGGTTAATGATGATGGTTATGATAATAATAAAAATAACAGTAGTAAAAGAGGACATTAGAACTAGAGAAATGGTTCAACACTTAAGAGTACTTGTTCTTCTTTCAGATGATTGAAGTTTGATTCCCAGCATCCACATTAGGTGGTTCATAACAACCTTTTGTAACTCCAGTTCCAAAAGGATCCTTTTCTGGCTTACTCAAGTAATATAGTTTTTTAACATAATATTTTTATTGGTTCTTTGGGAACTTCACATCATGCACCCCTATCACACTCACTGCCCAGTCCTTCTATGTCTACTCCCACCTTTTTGACCCTCCCAAATAAACTAAAAATTTTAAAAAAGTCTAATTTGTATTATCTATTTATTAAACATGGTCAATTCCTAAATGGCTTACCCCTTAAATAGAACTGAATTTTTCTCATTCTGCACTCTGCCAGAAGCCATCAATTGTGGAGAGCTATACTACAGAATTATTATCACACTTCAATGGATTCCTCTTTAGACTGTTACTTTTAATGGGGAGTTTGAGAGCTTGGAATTGTATAGAAGCCTTCCATGTCCCTCTTTATCAACTGTACTGCAATAATCATTTACATCATTGTAAAAGCAACTTCCTTGTTCTTTATAGTCAGTAGGAGAATGGATTATGGCCTTATATGTAGTTTCTAGGGATAACACAGACCATAAACAAAGCCTCTAGCTGCTGTAGAAACACAGTCCAAGACAACACCCTCTCACGCTGTCCAAATCATTGGCATAATCAGGACTCAGGTGGTAGTGGAAGCCACTCAGATCATTATGGTCCCTTGTTGCAGCATGGCCGATGGACATGAACAAGCCTTCACGTAGTTGTATGGGCCTTCTACATCTGTATGGCCTTAGGCTGTATCACTAGCTCCAAACATCAATAGACCCTCAATCACATTAGGATGTCCTATTTTTCCCACCACTCCATCACATATTAGTTTATCATAGTGGTACCTACCTTTCAAGATAGGGTAGTATGTCAGACTTCTACTGTCCACTTTGCTAAAGAAACACAGCATGTATGCAGAGAGCCTGGTACAGACTCATGCAGACTCTGTGGTTGCTACTTTAGTCTCTTCGAGCCCCTGTGAGCCTTGCTTAGTTGATTCTGTTGGCTGTACTCTCCTAAAATCTGTTAACTGAGTTTTCTGTCCTGCCCTGTTCCCCCAATCATTAAGTCCCAAAGAAATCACACAGTGGTCTACATTAACTATAAACTGATTGGTCCATTAGCTCAGGCTTCTTATTAACTTTTGTAAATTATATTAGCCCATTATTCTTGTCTATGTTAGCCACATGGCTTAGTACCTTTTTCAGCGAGGCAGTCACATCTTGCTTCTTCTGTCGCTGGGCTAGGACTGCAAAAGGAACCCCCTTCTCCCCAGAATTCTCTTGTTCATTTTTTATTAAATTTAAAAGAAAAATTTACATTTACTCCCCTTGTCCCAGGCCCCCCCGCTCCCCTCTTACCCCACCACCCTCCCCCTGCTTTCTTAAGACGGAGCAGGATACCCTGCCCTGTGGAAAGCCCAAGACCCTCCCCTCTCCATCTCAGTCTAAGAAGGTGTGCATCCATATAGAATAGGTTCCCAAAAAGCCAATACATGCAGAAGAGATAGATAGGTCCCTGTGCCATTATCATTGGCTTCTCAGTCAGTCCCCATTGGCAGCCACATTCAGAGAGTCCGGTTTGGTCATATGCTCATTCAGTCCTGGTCCAGCTGGATTTGATGAGCTCCCAATAGATCAAGCACACTGTCTCAGTTGGTGGGCCGACTTCCTTGCTCCTCTTCTCCCTCTTTCTGCTCTTCCACTGGACCTTGGTTGCTCAGTCCCTTACTCTGATGTGAGCCAGAGACCCACTCTCTTGTTCTTCTTGACCCACCTCTATTTCCTGTCTGGTTGTCCCACCTATACTTCCTACCTGGCTACTGACCAATCAGCATTTATTTAAAATATAATTGACAGAATATAGCCGATTGTCCCACAACACTCCCCCATTTAAAAAAAAAAGAACTTTGAATCTTGTTGGGGTTTCTGTCCTGTCTGGTTCCCACAATCGTTAAGTCCCAAAGAAATCACACAGAGGTCTGCATTAATTATAAACTGATTGGCCCATAGACAGAAGCAGACAGACCTCTGTGAGCTCAAGTTGTAGTGTCAAACACCTTTAATCCAAGCACTTGGGATTAAGAGACAGGCAAATCTCTGTGAGTTTAATGACAGCCTGGTCTACAGGGTGAGTTCCAAGACAAAGCTATACAGAGACCCTGTCTCAAAAAGCAAAAAAGATATTAAAAATAGAGGTTAAAATAAAGCCACGTAAAGATAAAAAATAGAGAATCTGGATATTGTATGTTATTATGCTTTCTTTGAATTGTTTGAATGCTGAGGAAGGAGCAACAGCTGCTAAAATGTGTTTATAAATGCTGCTAAATATATCCAAGATAGGTATTTTGAAAATACCTTGACTTCAAAATTGAAGTCAAAAGGTATGTTACTTTGGAGAAGAGGACTTGTTTTTTTTCCACAGGAAATGAGAGGCTGTGGATTCATTCTGAGTTAAAAAAAATCCAGTTTGATCAAGGAAGACCACCTGAGAAATCTCCGTTAGGAACAGATGGCCCAGATGTCTGAGTTCTACATCTAGAACAGATTCAAGACTGCTGCCTGAGATGATCGAGACTCACAGGATACTCCAGTCAGGATTTGATCACATTGTAAATATTCTTTAGGTCCCCATAAGATTATCAGTGGCCCCAACCAGCAGGATGTAGCCTGGAAAACTAGGCCCACATTCCCAAAATATGGACCATGGATGTTCTTGTTTTTTTTTTAAAAAAAAAGGGGGGGGGAGTGGTGTGGGACAATTGTCTACACTTTGTCAACTATGTTTTAAATAATGCTGATTGGTCAGTAGCCAGGCAGGAAGTATAGGTAGGACAACCAGACAGGAAGTGGAGGTAGGTCAATGAGAACAGAAGAATTCTGGGAAGGAGGAAGCCCATTTATTCCCCAATCCTGTCCCAACCACAGAAGAAGGAAGATGTGATTGCCACACCGAAAAAGGTACCAAGCCATGTGGCTAACACAGATAAGAATAGTGTGGTAATATAAGTTATAAGAGTTAATAAGAAGCCTGAGCTCATGGGCCAATCAGCATTTATTTAAAACATAATTGACAGAATATAGACAATTGTCCTGCACCAGAATTTCATATTCTTTGTTTAGCTTTTCTCCTGGCCATAACAACTTGTAACCAACATTCTAAACAAATAAAAATATCCTTAGTCCATTTTTTGAGAATGTGGGCATAGTTTTCCAGGCTACTTCCTGCTGGTTGGGGGCACTGATAATCTTATGGGGACCTAAAGAAAATTTACAATTATGATCACCTGACTGGAGTATTCTGTGAGGCTTGATCATCTCAGGCAGCATCTTGAATATGTTATGAATGTAGAACTCAGACATTTGGGCCATCTGTTCCTATCAGAGATTTCTCACATGGTCTTCCTTGATCAAACCTGATTTTTCTTAACTCAGATTAAATCCATATCCTTTCATTTTTCTATGGAAGCAAAAGCAAAGCCTCTTCTCCAAAGTAACAAATATTTTGACTTCAATTTTGAAATCAAGGCATTTATAAAATATTTATGTTCTATTAATCTAGCAGCATTTATAAGCAAATCTCTTTTAGCAGCTGTTGCTCCTTCCTCAGCAGTCAAACAATTTAAAGAGAGCATAATAACAAACAGTATCCAGATTCTCTGTTTATTTTTCATCTTTATGTGGCTTTATTTTAACCTTTATTCCTTTTCTTTTTAATTTTTGGCTTTGAGACAGGTTTTCTTTGGCTACCCTGGAACTCCTTTGATAGACCAGGTTGTCTTGTTTCCATAGGAGAAGAAAAATTATGTATTCCATCAAAATTAATAAAGATTAATTTTGAAAAGGAGAAACCTTTTGAAACAGTTTAATGACAGCTCATCCACAATGATGACAACCATACAGGTTGGGTAAGGAAAGCCATAAAGGGTTGGGGCAGGGTTCTTCTCTTTTCTTTGCAGGAAAATTACACATCATCAAAAATTCAAGAGACCCTTGATGTTTGAATGTTGACAGAACAAAAAATAACTATCCACTAAGGATCATCTAGAAAACAGAATATGGATTATGTAGAAAGGTACTGTATACACTTACATTTATACATACATACACATGTGCACACACACTCATACATATACATACACACACACACACACACACACACACATATATATATATATATATATGGTTTTGGAATTGGACAATGGCTCTGTACTTCTCTAAATCCAAGTGTGTTGTTAAAAGGAACATTCAGAGTTTCTGTCTCATATCAGGAGCCATCTGGTATGCGACCTAAGAAAGACTTTAGGAAAAAATTTAATTTCTCCATGCCTATTTTGTCTATATCATATTCTTTATTGTATATATGTTTATATGAATGATGCTTAAGTTTTTCATGATGAACAATAGATTTTCTTACAGATCCTTTTCCTGCAATAATCTTTGAAGTTTCCAAAAAGATGGGACCTCACAGCAACAACTCCACCAAGTTGAGATGATATCATAATGCAGAAAGTGCTACTATAAGACCACTGTTTTGGATTCCAGCTGCTGAAATGGTGCACCTTCCCATATTCTGGACAAAACTCCAAATGAGAACTTCAAGAAAGAAAACTAGTGACTGATCGAAAATTGCTTGTAACTATACTAAACAGTAATTTTGGAATTTAACCAGCACTTAATTTTTGCAGGATCTCATTAAGAGAACACTGCCCCCTTGACAGCAGGAAACAATTCCTGGGGGAAGACGATGCCCCCATCCCCAAAAATTTTGTCCATAGGGTTAGGAACACTATTTAGGGGTTGTTGATTATTACTTGTACTTGGGTTGGGGAGAAAACTATGTTCCAAAGGAGGGTATAGAAATAGTGTGCAATAGAGTGAATACTTGTGAGCTATTATTTATGGATAATTTACGTTAGTATAGTTTTTGTACATTGATACAAGTTCAAATTATATTTGTTAATTTTGTTTACATTATTTGTACATATATACAAAGTTATTTTGTCAGATTTTATATATGCATGCTTCTACCTCGGTTTAGGACACTTTATATCTTGATAACACTTTTAGGGTATATTTTCATATTATTATAGGTCAATAGTTGTTCATGTTTGTTGTACATGCAGTTAAATCAATTAGGTTCCTTAGATACATAGTGATTGCATTCTGTCTAGACAGGTATTCCTTAACCACTTCAAGGATCTGTGGAACATGGCATTTAGATAACTTAGGGTTCTATTAACATGAGATGTTATTGCTTCTGCCAGAACCAATCTATTCCTGAGAGAATATTGAGCACTGAAGACACTCCACTTGGAGCTTGTTTTCTTCTTGGCAAAACTGGCCTTTGGGCAAGGAACTGACAATGCCTCAACCACTGACAAGTTACATAGTATCTGGAAATGGATAATCAGGACTGTCAAATCTTGCCAAGACAGGGTAAAATGGTTTTGAAATCACTTCCTGCCTCTGAAAATGGTTTGTAGTTACACAAGACCTTAGCCAAAGTTGGTTGCTTTAACATTTAAAAATGAGACTTTGGGTGATTGCTCAGGTAGCAAATTTTCTCCATAATTTTGGAAGCTACTTGATTGTACTTCCCTCCTGCTCAAGTAATATTATCTCCCTTCTCAGGCCTTTGATGGAGTTGAAGATTAAATAGTCATAGTTACTGTACTCTTATGATCTAGCAAAGCCATTTCCTATACAAGACTTAGACTCCATAGGGTAGAATGTTTATTAAAGCATTTAGCATATGTTCCTTGCTTAATATTGTTTATGCTGATTGTAATTCTAATCTTATACTTGATATCTGTTCCTAGTGTATATGGTTTTGTATTGGGTTGGAACTCTCTTACTTAAACAAAAGGGGGAAGTGTTGTGGGAGCTCCTTCTGCTCCTTCAACCAATAGCCTTTAAGATACCAGCCCATTTGGGCATGATCTCTTATACTTTAAAAAGCAGCAGGAACTGTGTGCTCTCTCTCTTTCTGATGGCTCTCATTCAGTCTCCTAGACTCTGTTTCCTGTTTGCAACAAGAGGACTGTTGTTTGGGATGGCAATCTGTAAATTTCTCCCCTCAAATAAATAACCTTTTTTATTATACATAATTCTTAAATTTTTTTGGTTTTTTGAGACAGGGTTTCTCTGTGGCTTTGGAGCCTGTCCTGGAACTAGCTCTTGTAGACAAGGTTGGTCTCAAACTCACAGAGATCTGCCTGCCTCTGCCTCCTGAGTGCTGGGATTAAAGGTGTGCGCCACCACTGCCCGGCATATTATACATAATTCTTAACTGGTGTGAGATTATTTTGTGGCTTCAGGTACCTTTGAGATCCCTTGCTCTTACAGTCCTTGCTCCCTGTCTTCTGCAATATTTCCCAAGTACTGCTTATTATTTGGCTGTGAGCATCTTCTCCCATCACCTGCTAAGGAAGCTTTACTGGTGATGACTGGGTTAGGCCCTGATCCTATGAGTATAGCAGAATGTTATTAGGAATCATTTCATTGGCTTTGTTTTGGCAAGTCATGTTTAGTTCTACCCTAGGTCTTTGCATCATCTAACTTTTGAGTCATGGTAATTAAGGCAATTTTAAGGATGGGTTTCATTTGGTAGTGTGGAACTCTGGTTAGACCAGTCATGGGTTGACCTTTCTCACTAGATCTGAGCCACTAGAGCTCCACTACATATTTTAGGCAAGGCAGGAGTCAAAATCATGGATTTAGTGGCTGGATTTGTGTCCCATTCCCACCAATGGTAGCCTAGTCTGGTTATAAAATATGGCTAGTTCAGGCTCCATATTCTCCATTACTCGGAATCCGTTACTAGGATCAATCTCATAGATTATAGGAAGTTTCTGCAGCACTAGGCTTCCATATTACCTCTAATAAATCAAGAAACTAGACATCAACAAACCAAACAATTCAAATAAAGTACAAATGGACCAAAACCAATAATTCTCATTAGAGGAATAGGAAATGACTGAGAAGCACTTAAATAAATATTCAGTATCTTTAGTCCTTAGGAAAATGAAAATCAAAATGACTTTGAAATTCCATGTTACACATATCAGAATGATGAAGATTAGCTAAACAAATGATAGATGATGCTAATGAGAATGTAGAGCAAGGAAAACACTCCTCCACTGATGATACCTGTGCAAATTTGTAAAGCCACTATGTAAATCAATATGACAGTTTCTCAAGAATTGTGAGTTAATTTACCTTAAGATCCATCTATATCGCTCTTGATCATATACCCAAAAGCTGCCCCATCCTACCACTAGGATACTTGTTTAATCTACATGCCTAGTGGCTTTGTTCATAATAATTGAAAACTATAAACAACTTAGATGTCCATGAACTAAAGAATGGATAAAGAAATTGTGGTAAATTTACCCAATGAAGTATTACTCAGCTGCTAGAAAAGGTGACATCATGAAATTTGCAGGAAAACAGATGAAACTAGAAAAAATTCATCTTGAGGGTGGCAATCAATCTTGACCCAGAAATACAAACATGAAATATATGCATTGATAAGTGCATATTAGCTCTCAGGTAAAGGATACTCACACTAAAGTCCAAAGATCCAGTGAAAGTAGATAAAGCGCAGTTGTCTAGAGGAGGAATACATGAATCTCCATTTTGACATGAAGTCAAAATAGAATAGATTTTTTGTGTGAATTTGTGTGGTTAGAGATGGAAGCAGGAGGGATTAGGTGGGGGAGGGAGAAAGTACTGGGAGAGGCAACCAAAATATTTTTTACATTTAGAGTTGAAATGCTTTAATTGACTTTATGACTTACAATGGGAAGGGTAAGGAAAAAACAATCATAAAGAACCACATGCCATATTTCTAGATGACTGGATACTAGAAACATAAGATATTACAGGAGAAAAGTAGGAGCTAGGTTTTAGGGCAGCACCTACAGTTCCTACAACTGCATAAAGCTTCTTAGAAAAAAATGGAATCTTCACTGTCTGACTCAAAATCTCTAGATACATCTCAGTTTCTAAAATAGTCATAGAGAGAAAAGACATATCCCATTACCCTAGGACCAGGTTCAACCTAGACACTTACTTTGTGTAGTATGGAATGTTCCAACTTGATACACAGAGGCCACTATATCTGGTTTCTCAGTTCAGAACTCAGTCTTTTCTAGACATTTACCCCTCTATTCATCTCTGAAGGGTGTAGGTACAGTCATTATTACCAACTATTACACTACCAAGCTTCAAAAAAAATATCATTATAACTGTAATATAGTGTTCTTCTGAGGGGCAGGACCTCTGACCTGGAAGAATCATTTCTGCTTCTGCATGCGTTTCTGAGTCTGAGAAGTGTTTGCTTTTCACTAAGCTCCATTATTTGTATTACCAGAAGCACAGATAGTGAGGACTTCTTTTAAAGTGTTTGCTATTTCACTAGGAATTTGTCTAAGATACTAGTTGGTAAGAAATTCTTCCAGAAGATAGAGCAAAAATAAAATGGTACATTATGTTTGGTATGGTTGCCAATTTTTGAGCTGGGAGGCAAAACCACACAATTTAAATTTAGTTGCTTTGTTGGTATTCACAAATAAATACCTTAAAATATGACTTTATCATTAAACATATCCTACTTCGATATTTTCCTTTTCTTCAATATTAAGACATTTTGAAAGAATAAAGTCATGAAAAATAACTTATAATTTTCCAGTTCTCATTTATGTAGCCTTGCTAATTTGAAGTAGGAACTATCAATTAGGGAAAAAAGATTACAGAAGAAATTAAGAATTAGTCACTGCTCATCACTAGCTCAAGTTGTTGAGTTACTCCATAGTAATGATGGATAGATTTACTTTTCAGAATATTAGGTATTTTCTTCTATCTTCTCAAGTTGTAATGTACTGGAAAAATTGTTTTCAACATACAAATAGTCTTGTTAAAAGTATAATTTTTTCTTACAGTACCAAATTATTGCCAGTGCATAATTATCAGAATATAACTATATTCATATAAGTTTTTCTGAGTGCCATAATTCATAAATTCACAATTATTTTCCATTACAAATGAAAGCTAATGAACAATATAAATGATGTGAACTTGCTGAATTCAAATGATGACATGATTCTAATTTTAAAGAAAAATCACAAAACTTTTACTTTGATATAACATTATACACATAAAAAATTGATGTTCCCTCATGAAAAATGATGAGACTGAAAAACTAATTCACTTACTCATTTCATGACAATATTATTATGTTTAGGTAGAGAAAAATGTTCCAAATTAAACATTAATTATAATATTTTGTAAATATGTCCTAAATATTTCATAAGACATACTTATACTATAGTTTAGTCTAATGTGAAAATCACATTTCTACCAGGAAACCCATTATATCTCACCATAGGCTTATGACACCCTTTTCAATTCAGAAAATTGAGTGTCACAGAATTTAGGGAAATGGAGAGCACATAGGTAGACAGTAACAGGATCTGTATTAGCATACTGCATGCCATTTGGATTGTGCTTAATAAGTTTAGTAAACATATAAGTAAAGTCCTATTCATTTATTAGAAGGTATCTTCATGCTCATTACAAACATATTAATCAGGTATGATTGTCTCTTTTTATAGACGAGGCAAGAAAGGCATGGTGCAGCTGAACAGGTTCCCAAACTCATATAACTGGTAAGTGATGGAGCAAATTTCAAACCCAGACTGGTAAACTACCCTCTTCTCTCCATCCACAAGAATGCACTATTATATTTTTAAATGTTGCTACATATTTCACCTTCAATAGGTGCATGAAAATGGACTTAGAGCCTGAACAATGCCTTCAAGTATGGTTTAGAGCTTCAGGAGAGAGTTCTTATAAAAAAAAGTAGAATGTTCCAGCTGAGATAATGGAATAATGGCATGGGTGGCATGGAAATATAAATTTGAACTTTAAATTTTGAAACAGTCAAGGAATAGAGTCCAACTATATTTATTAATTTAATATTAAAGTATTTAAATTTTTCTTTCGTGACTTTTAAACACTATTTTATATTATTGTAGGACAAAACTTACTGTCCTTACTTTCCTTATTGTAGAATAAGAAAGCACACCTGTAACACAAGGTCCCCTTGGCTTTTTAGCCTTGGTATAGTCTCAGTGGCCAAGAGTACCATTATTCTTGTTCACCAAATCTACCACTATGAGAAATTGCCTGTTAGGGTTTTGCTAAACATACTTAGATTATCCCATATGGAATATATGCATCTCATTATAAGCATTTAGAAATACTGAAGGACTCTGTCAAAGAACATTACCATCATCATCATCATTATCATCATCATCATCATTATTATTATTACGGTGATTTTTTTATACAGGGTCTTGCTATGTAACTCTGACTATCCTGAAACTAACTGTGTGGGCTCAAATTCATCAAGATCCACCTGCCTCTGTCTCCTGAGATATAGAGTTAAAGGCATGCACCACTACACCCAGCTCAAAGGACATCATCATCATCATCATTGTCTTGCTATGTAACTCTGACTATCCTGAAACTAACTGTGTGGGCTCAAATTCATCAAGATCCACCTGCCTCTGTCTCCTGAGATATAGAGTTAAAGGCATGCACCACTACACCCAGCTCAAAGGACATCATCATCATCATCATTATTGTGATTTTTTTATACAGGGTCTTGCTATGCAACTCTGGATATTTTGAAACTAATTTTGTGGACTCAAACTCACCAAGGTCTACCTGCCCTGTCTCATGAGTTATGGAATTAAAGGCATGCACCACTATGCCCAGTTCAAGAACTTATATTGTTGAGAATTTTAGGTAAAAGGGAAAGTTATTTAATAAGGAAGTTCTAGGTATATCTGTCTTTTGATATCATCTTCAGAGCTCCAGTGTGCTATGTCACCTGCAATTAGATATGGATGCATTACAGAAAGAGAAATTAAACAATATCTTGTACAAGAAGGAAGTTATATCCACTGTGGTCTGGAGACAGACAGTTGTGAACTAGTTTGTCATGTGACTATGCCATCAAGAACACAGTCTTCAACTTTTATTCTGTGCTGTCTCTAATATGTGTATCTCACTTTCATACTCATTTTAATATCACTTTACTTCAAAATTGGTTTTTTATATTATTTTTATGGTCATTTCAAGGCTAAGATAGTTTCCAGAATGTTGACTTTACATGCATATTCCAGGCCAGTGTCTACCATTTCATTGGTTCTACTAGATATTCCAACTTCTTCCTTCTGCACCTCATTGTCTAAGATTTAATCACATGATCAAAGGAAGCCAAAGAGAATGTGAGAAATAAAGGCTTTTGACTATTTTCTTCAGATTTCTATTATGAAGGAAAAATTGGAAAATGTGTCCAACAAATATTCCCTGTAGAATGATGTCAGCTACTCCAATTCTCAGTGGACATAAGCTTTTAATGACCATAAGAAATCGAAGACAATGTGGATATTTCAGATGATACTTGAAATTCAAAGAGTGCCTAGACTTAGAAAAGCTAAAATATCTACTGTTGAATTTCAAGGTGGTTATGGAACAATATCACAGAGTTATAGATTTTGTTTGGTGTGTGTGTGTGTGTGTGTGTGTGTGTGTGTGTGTGTAAGAGAAGATGGCTTCTAATGACACTATATAAAGAAAAACTACTTGACAAGAACAATGACTGACATATTTTTTAATATGCTCTTTAAAATATTGGATCATTCCTTTTCAAAATTCTAACACCAATATATGTCATGCAATTAATAATAGTATTTTAAAATCTATGGGTTTCATACTAGACTAATCAAAACTTATGAGACTTGTACTCTAGCTGTTATTTTGTAGAATTTCATTAAAATTCTACATATAAGACATGTTTAGCATAAAATGAGTATGAGATTATTTTTAGTTTGAAGACCTTAAATAATTGTATTTTATTGTTGACTTTGTTTCCTATCAGCCATCTTTCTCCAAGCATATTCTGATGGTTTTTGACATCTCATAGGTTTACACTACCTATGAACAAAGTTATAATTGACATCCACTTATAATTTTTACATGAAACTCAAAATAGTTTGGGAAGACATCTACTAAAGCAGAATCAAATTAGAAGAGAGTGTAGTACTACAAAATAGTGTTCATCTATGTTAAGCAGACAAATATTGGAGTTCTACTTCCAGCAATACATCGAGACTTGTACAATTAAATCTACATAGTTTTTAAGAACGATACCTTTGCAAAAAGGTAATCTATAGACATCATGGCAACAAATCCACATAAATGGTTCTTTTAATACTTAGGAGGAAAGCTTTTAAGTAATATTTTCCCTTTTTCAACAAACTATTTTTGCTGATTTTAATTTGACATTTCTGAAAAAAACTTAAATAAATTTAATGGTCCTTACATTTGGAAATTAAAATATGAAAACTGCAATGCCAAACTAATTTAGATTCAAACTTTTCATATTTAAAGTAATTCAGACACAATAAGATGTTTGCAAAATATCTTCACTTGAATTCCTATCTTTGTATATTCCCAAATTTTATTTTAGCTTTTGTTTGTTTTACCTTAGTGTTAAGACACAACTGCTTATATAAAATGTTTTTAAATCATTGGTAGCTACACATTATTTGTTGTTAGGCATAATCTTATCTACTTTAGATATTCACTTAATTAAACTCATTTATGATATTTCCAATATTTAGGTTATTGTTTAAAAACAAAGATTAATTAGGTACTTCATATTTTGGTCCATATATAGAGTCATCCAAGTATTGAATCATTGTTAAAATTGAACTATAAGTCTTAGCTATGATCCAAAGCCCATGACAAGTCTGAAATATCTTTTTGACTCTTCCTTGAAATTCTATCATAGAATATTTGATGCTGTAAGCTTCCCATTTAAGGTAGGTATTAATGATTTTTTCATACTGTATGGTATATGCCTTAGGACAGAAAACAAGATTACATATCTCCCCAAATCTCTGAGATAAAATTAAGATAAAAAAACAGCATAGTTAATTACACCTTTAGAAATATGGTGATTCTTTCCAAAGGGCTATGTGTTATTTAATAGAATGTGGTAGAAATTCTTCTAAAATTGAATTGTTACAGTATTGATTATATTTTACTGACATATACTATTAAAACTGGTCTCTATATAAGCAAACATAAAGTTGTCCTAAAGATTTGCTACTGAAAGAAGAGAATATGTGTGTGTGTTCTACTCATTACCCTGAAAATAATGGTATGTAATACTTTCATCATGAAAGCAAAACTTATCATATTTCCATATCCATTTTAGTTTACTAAGCTATTCCATGTGGATATTTAATTTGACCATTAAAGTGTCTTTTTTTTTGCAAAGACCTATATAATCAAATATTGTTTGATGAAAGATACATAATGTATCAAGGGGAAAATCAGCCCAAAATTAAATTTGCATCCTATGTCCTGTACCTTTCAGATTTTTATTTCATAAGGATAAATAAAAAGTAGAAAAGTTAAGAAAAAATTTAGTTAACCTGAAAGAAATGTTAGTTCTATTGTGAGTATTGTCTCATCAAATATATTCTATGAACAGACCCATACACTACTTCTTACTTGTTGTGTAAGGGGGAGGAGAGGTACATGTTGTGTTCCCGGCACCCAGCTCCCAGCCCCCAACCGCCGGCCTGCTCAGCTGCCGGTTGCTTGCTTATGCCCAAAAGAACCACATGACAATTATATTCATTTAAACTCTGCCTGGCCCATAATCACCAACCTCTTCTTGGCTAGCCCTCACATCATAAACTAATCCATTCCTAATAATTGGTGTGTTACCACAAGGTGGTGTCTTACCGGAAAATTCTAAACTGCATTCATCTGTGGCGGGAGCACTTGGCGTCTCTCCCACTTCCTTTCTTCTCAGAACTTCTGTTCTGTCTACTCTGCCCACCTAAGGGCTGACCTATCTTACAAGCCAGGCAGAGTCTTTATTTAACCAATGAAAGCAACAGAAATAAAGGACCCTCCTACACTTACTGATGAATTAATTACATCCTTAAGGCCACCTGCTTTCTGCTCTTTCATCACCTCACCACTTGTGAGTTTAAATATCATCATGTATATCCATTTTCTCAACTATACAAAGATCACTAATAATGTTCATCTTTATGCATCACTACACAGAATCGTGTTAACTCCAGTTCCACCACCTGCAGGATGTAACCCAAAAGGCACTCAAGGAATGAAATCTAGCAGATGGATGTGTTCCATTATGTAGAATTTGGAAAATTAAAATATGTACACCACACCATTGATAACTATCCAGGTATTCAATGGGCAAATGCTTTGAGTTTGGAACAAAGCTAATTCAGTTATCACACATTTACTAGAAGTTATGACCATCATGGGTAAACCTGCACAAACAAAAAAAAAGACAATGCTCCAGAGTATTTCTCTAAGAAAATAAAACTGGTTTTTTGCTTATTATCATATAAAGCAGGTATATCAAACAATCTCACAGGTTAGGCAGTTATAAAAAGATCAAATTGAACTATAAAGGACATGATAATTAAAGAGAAAGAAATAATAAGTACCCCTAGAAATGCATTGCACAATGCTTTATTAACCTTGAACTTTTTAAAAGATTTATTTATGTATTGTGTATACATTGTCTGTCTGCATGTATGCCTGCAGGCCAGAAGAGGATGCTGGATCTCATTACAGATGGTTGTGAGCCATGATATGGTTACTAGGAATTGAATTCAGGACCTCTGGAAGAGAAGCCAGTGTCCTTAACCTCTGAGCCATCTTTCCAGCCCAACCTTGAAATTTAATGCTAATAAAAAAATAATAACAATAGCTGCAGAGAGACATTGGAAAATAGAAAAACGTTCTAAATTAAATCATCCAGTTTACTTCAAGGATGTGTTGACTTCAGAATGTAAACCAGGATATATTGGGTCTTGTTTTCACAGGAGAAGAAAAGCTATGGATACCATCAAAATTAATAAATATTCAGTTTGAAATTGAGAAACCTCTTGATAAAGAGAAATAACAGCTCATTCACAGGGATGAATTCTACAAGTTGTAAAGAAACCTCACAAGGGTTGGGACAGGGTTCTATTCCTGTCTTTTCAGGAAAACAGAAAATATCTATCTTTGACAAGTCAAGAGACCTTGGCAATCAAGATACCTAAAAACAAATCTTTGCTATCCTGAAAGAATCACCAACAAAGGAAAATCTGGCCTATGATACCAATATTTTCTTTATGGTAAAATCTCACTACCCAAACATAAGTATCTCCATAGTTCTCAATATAATGGTAGTCCCAACTCACTTAAAAATCAAAGTTGACTTCGGTTTAGACTGTGTCTCTCCTTTTCTAAATCTAAGCATGTTGTTAAATGAAAAAATTCAGAATTTCTATCAGGAGAACCATCTAGTGTGGGACAGAAGGAAGATAAAAAATATAGGGATGAATGTTAACAAAACTCTGATTTCAAAAATTCTACTTCTCCCCAGTATCAATTTTTGTCTCTATGGTACCTTTTTATGAATACATGTCTGTCAAAATTCAAACTTTCCATTTTGATATGAATAATGCTTAAGTTTTCCACAGTGAACAAAATTTTTCTTCTAGTAATTTCTGAAGTTTCCAGAAAGAAGATGGGACCCCACAACAACAATTCTACCTGGTTCTTATGATGTTACTCAGCTGATAGCACCACTTAAAGATTGACTTTGGACAATAAACTTCACAGAATAATTTCAAGGTTGCTAGATGAAATAATCCAACCTAACAAACTACTCTAGCCAGGACTTGAGACAAGCCCTGCACTTTCCCATTATGCAGAGACTGGACAATGAATGATAAAGTTACCTCTCTCGGGACTTGATAATTAATCAAATTTTTTCTTTTCAGGATACCCTAAGGATACCATTGCTCCAAGACAGCAGGAAGTAAATATAAGACTATAACATCCATGTTCCCAAGAGGAGGGGTGGGTCATTTTTTTGTTCATTCAAGGGATTATGGATATCTGTCATTGTTCAGGGTTGGTTACAAGTTATTATTGGTAATGTTCAGGAAAAAAAATGAACAAAGGAAATTAGACTTGAGGTTCTTGTTTTGAGAAGAGAGGAATATAAAATGGGAGGAGACAGTTCTCAAACACAATCTTATTCTGAGATTTCTGGAGGTAAGATCACCATTTCAGATCGAGGTTGAGATAAGAGCCAGTGGTTGGCTGTTTTGCTTTTCTGATGTTCAGGTTGAACTCCAATATCTGTCTTTGTTTTTTTTATTAATCATAGTACATATTTCATATAAAATGTTCGTGACAATTCATTTAATATATTAAAAATTTTCCAATTTGGGTGTTCCCAAATTATTAGTAAGAGTGTACACAAACATCGAAGTCAAAAGATATGTTACTTTGGAGAAGAGATTTTCCTTTTGTTTCCACAGGAGATGAGAGGCTATGGATTCATTATGAGTTAAGAAAACTCAGGTTTCATCAAGGAAGACCACCTGAGAAATCTCC
>JAQHUG010000729.1:188357-208557 GCA_028555095.1 Dicrostonyx torquatus | reverse complement strand
CAATCTTAGCTGAGTGAGCCACTCTCTTATTAAGGGCAAAATTAGATTTTAAAAAGCCCATATATCCTAACTAGTAACTCTTATTACAAGGTCTAGACAGTTTAAATGCAGAGACTGGATGGGGCTTTATAAATGAAACTGCAGGAATGTGTTCTAACATGAGGCACAGAGTTTGGAGACAATTAGAAGCTCAGATAGGTGCACTGAAAAACATGAGGTAGCCAGGAAGTACTGTCACAAAGCTACAGAAGAGACTCCATAAAATTGGCAGACTTGGGTGCTTTACAATAGCCATTCTTCTGCTCACAATTTTGGACAAGAATTGAGGAAGAAGTGCTTTGTGGGATCAAGCTACGGGAGCAACTGTGGCCATGCAGGGAACCTCTAGCTACCTTGTTCCTTAACATTATCACTCACCACCCGAGGCCTCACACTTCCTAAGGAAGGCTATATGGAAATACCTCAGAATGGTGCAGAATTCTAATTGATAGACATATTTCAATGGAGAGGGGAAAATTCAGACAGCAAAAGGTTGACACTTCACAAAATTATAGTTATCATAGCAATGTGAGATTTTGATACTAGTGTGAGTTATGAGATAGAATATAGATGCTATATAGTCATTACATTTGAACAGATTACAAAAATGTATTTATTAGGTGATTATCAAAACACTACATTATTTCCCTCTTGATATTTTTAGCCTATAATGTACTGTATTGTAACATATCTTTTCCTGCAATTTTTGGTGGTAACTTTTTTTTTTCTTAAAGACTCATTTATTGGGTAAAGTTCAAGTCCCACAAAGCCTGCATCTGTCCACTCCTGTTGCATCTTCATTCCCAATTGTGAGACCCAATTTGTACATCATCATAGTGATGTAGAAAATTGAAATAATATGTTCAACTTATACACACACACACTCATATAATATAGTTTAACTGGAGTCACTTTGAAGAAGCCACAGGTTGCCAAATAAATATCCAGTGTTGGTGTGGGATATCCTTCTCCAGCTTCTGGTCAAGGAGTCTAAGAGATCACTCCCCTCCCCAAATTAAAGGCTATTATTATTACTTTTAATTGCACACCAGAACCTGATACAAAGACCTTATTGTTGAAGATACACAAATTGGTCACAAGACATGAGAAGTCAAGTTGGTAGTGGTGAGGATGCTTCCTGCTGGCTAGATTTTATAGTTGCAAAGGAGCTGCTGAGGGAAAAATCAACAGCCTTACCCAACTGTGACCTGTGTGAACTACAATACTGACTGGTGTTTGAGATACAATCAGGAGTACAATGGTGGCACATACGTTATGTAAGTAAGCAACTGCTTTCTTATTGGAGTTAAAGCACAGGAAGAAGCACATGCATGGTACTGTAAATCTGACCAAGAAACCACAGCTGGAGAGTTCACTGGCCCCAGGGGCAAACCTACTACATTATTTTCCTAAAACAACATAGTTTCAAACTGGTAACTAAATTTGTATCTCTACACTCATAGATTAGTGCAGTTGTCATACCTCACTAGCAAAGTTTGTGTTGATGATAGTGCAGAAACTCACAACCAGTCAAAATGTAAAGAACCAATGTTTGTGGAATGCTAAGCACTAAGTTGGACCTCTAAATCACTTCTGGTCCCTGAAAGGCTCAGAGAACCTTTCAGAAGAAGGGGTAGAAAGATTATAGAATCTAGATGCTGGGAAGGAACAAAGCAAAATGGTGTCTTCTGAACATAGCAGGACCATTTCTCTCATACTACACAGCAGCTGTGACTGTCTTCTCAAATCTGTATGAAGCCAAACAAATCAATGTTCCAGAATAGAAGCAGGAGAGACTCATGAGCTGTGTTATGGTTTGAATAGGAATGGTTCCTATAGAACCCAAAAAAGATGTATGTATTTTCCTGGAAAGAGGAAATAGAAGATATCTCCCAGCTAAAGTAAGGGTAGGGAAGGATGGAGGAAAAGCACCATGAGGGATCAAGTTTGGAGGATCAGGATGGAGGGGCAGAGTAATTAAAGAGATATCTTAGGGAAAGCATTTTGAAGTTAGGGAAACAGCTGGTGACAGGGTAACTCCCAGGAGTCCATAGGGATGATGCTAAGACTCCTAACAACAATGGAGAAAGTGCCTGAAATGGCCTTCTCCTCTTACCAAATTGGTGATTACCGTAATTACCACCAGAAACCTTTTATTCTACTTTGGGAGCCCTGTTCAAGAAAGAAATGAGGGGTTTATGAACTAGGAGTCAAGGTCATGACAGGGGAATCCACAGAGCCAGCTGTCCAGAGGTTATGGGAGTTCATGGACTATGGACTAATATATAGGGAGCCTGCATGGGACAAACCTGGGCCATCTGCATGTGTGAGACTGTTGCACAGCTTGGCTTGCTGGTGGGGTTCCCAGCAGAAGGATCAGTACCTGTCCCTGGAGCTGAGTTGGGTTTTTGTAATTTGTTCCCCATGCTGGGTTGCCTTTCTCAGCCTTGATTCAGAGGCAGGATATTGGTCCTTCTTAAACTTATGTGTCATGTTTTGTTGAATCCCATGGGAGTGTTGGGGTCCAACTTTGAGGTGACATCTGTCGGGTTCAGCCTTGATGAGTTACTATGTTCCAGAGTAAGGGCATTTGGACTAGAAATGTTAGGCAGAATAATAAGAGATGAAAATGAAATACAGAGACATAGGATAGAGTTGGGAGAGCCACCCAGTGAAAACTGAAGCTGCCCATGTTTATTTCTTATAATCTTTAAATATCTATATCCAAAAACGAAGAAAGTAAAAGACTTTTTCTTTTTGCCATGACACAAGGACCAAAGTGATTATGATTATGATTTTAATACCCAAAACACCAAATAACCACACTCTATGTCAAGATATCCTGTTAGTAGCCATACTTTAAGTCAAATCTCCTGTCAATAACCTTGAAGGAACAAGATTAGGCATGATCTCTCTGACTTTTAGTCAAGGTGGAACAGATCCACTTCTGTGGGCTCCAACATGGGAGGCCTGTCACTTTCTGAATGGAGTCAGAGGAGGAGTGGATGGTGGGCTAGATGAGAGGTTGGAGGAGGGAAAGGGAAGAGAGGAGAAAGGAGAAACTATGATTACTATGTAAAATAATGAAAGAATTTAATAATAATAAAAAGAATCATTTTGATAGGCTCACATATTCTAATTCTTAGTCACCAGGGAGTGAAATTTTTGATAATGTTAGGAAGATTAGGAGATATGGCCTTGATGGAGGAAGTATGTCAGTAGGGGGTGGCCTTTGACATTTTCAAAAACTGATCCTGTGGAACGGAATATAGCTCTGAACTATTGCTCAAACATCATACCTGCTATGTTCACTGCCATACTCCCTGTCATGGCAATAATGTACTAAACCTCTGAAACTGTAAGCAAGCCCTTAATCAAATGCAGAGTTGTCTTTCATGATGTCTTTTCCTAGTAGTAGAACAATGATGAAGACAAGTTCCCATGTCTGACTGAAGAACAATTGACAGTTAGTGTCTTCTGAGAGGAGAAAAGTCTTTTTCCTTTGACAGCGTGGTCCTTGGTACATAAACCACACTCCAATGGATAGCCATGCACCCATAAGTATATACATTTGATTAGTCGGTTATAAAGAAAATGATACAAATATGAAAGTACAGGAAGGATTAGAGCAAAAAGTGGGAGATGGATATGCTCAAAATATAGTGTGTATGAAATTCTCAAGAACTAATAAAAATAGGGGCTGGAAAGGTGACTCAGCAGCTAAGAGCACTTGCTCATGTAGAACATCCAGGTTCAATTCTAAGCACCAACATGGTGACTCCAGTTCCATAATATTCATCTAAGAGGGTTCTAATGCCCTCTTCTAACCAGGCACAAACATAGTACACATATATAATTAAGGCCAAAATACACAAACAGTAATATTGATAAATCTTAAAATATATTTAAAAAGAGAAAGAATCTAAAAATATTTTTGCCAAACTCAAATGTCTTTTCTATCAAGTAAAGATGAGAACAAAGTTTATTTAGGCTATATTAACTATAGTGTTTGATCACCAAGTATAATTAAAAATATAGGCAAGATATTGAAATGGAATAGCAAATACACTTCAAAGACATTTCAAACAATCTGACCATAGTTTTTATCAATCATAATGACCAATTCATAATGTAGACACCACTTAGATAAAATTATTAGTCTCCTCTGACCAACTCCTTTTTGTCTCTTGGTAACTTATGGGAAGTGGATTGGAGAAGATGGAGATATACTGACCATTAACATTTTTCCACCTGTTACAAGAGACCATACCTATTGTTCCTATGTTTATATCTACAACCTTAGCAGATGGAGTCCATAGAGTGATAAAGTTACCTTTGGTTCTAGTCCCTGTCTTATGTGCATAGAACTAGGCTTCTAACCCCATTCACTGCAGTTAAAGGTTATAAATGGAAGTCTTCAGTTTAGTCTCCATTCAAATCTCCATTCTCATCCTAGCAGTTCATAGCCTAAATTTGCTCCAAACTCTAGTGCACAGCAATGATCACAATGATGACTTTGATAAAGAATGGAAGCATTAGTTGCTTACTAAGGACAAATGATCCTTAGCCTGATGTGAGAGTCCCCTCTGTGTGCTGTCATTACCATTGAAGAATAAAGAAACTTCTTTGAGCTGTTGATAGGGCAGAAGTTCGCTAGGCAGGGAAGACAGAACTGAATGCTGAGAGAAAGAAGAGTGGAGTCAGAGACGTCATGGAACCACTGCCACCTGAGATAGATGTGCTGATTATTTGCTGATAGGCAATGACCTCGTGGTGATATACAGATTAATAGAAATGGGTTAAATTAATATGAGTTAGCCAATAAGAAGCTAGAGCTAATGGGCCTGCTGTAGGAAGTCTTACAGCCAGTGGTTTCCCGCCCACTGAGGCATGGCCTCTTATACTATATATGTTGATGTAAAGCGTCTGGCCTCTTTTGTGGCCACTCTTTCTCTTTGTTGAATTCGGTTTCTGTTCTCCATTCAAGCAGAGGATTCTGATTTGTGAGTTTACCCCTAAATAAATAGCCATCTATTTCTCAATTTTGAGCTCGTGTGGGATTTCTTGAAAGCGTCCTTCCACATGGGACAAGTCGTGTTTCAATGAATATGGTTCCTGTGTGATTATTTTGTTTCTGGGCATCTGGGACAAACAAATGTGTCCTCATCCTACATTAGTCCTTTTTGGTTTCATATTATTTGTCAAATCAGTACTATGAGATAAGAATTTTATTTGTTGGTGTTTCTGTAGATGAAATCTAGAGCTTTGTGCTATCTAGGCATATGTTTTATCACTGATTTACAGCATCTACCATTGGTTTCACACACACATACACACATATACACACACACACCCTTATATCTTCTTTATTTCAATCACATAAAGGAAATGCAAAAGACTGCTTGGAAATATGCACCTCTGTTATTAAACTAGTGAAACCAGTGTTACTCTGTTTCTAATTTCCAGTCCTGAGATGAAATAAATTATATTAGCAAATCTTTTAGAAAATAGCATTCTCATACACACAGGAGGAAATAAAAAGTGATATAAACATTTTAGAGAAGAAATTTACAACATAAACAGAATTGCACAATAATTATAAAAGTCTCATTTTGGGGCATTATCTTGACTACACATATCCAGGTATCAGAAAGAATATAAGAACAAATGTATTCTCTGTTCTTCATAAGCAGATCAAATGAGTTTCTATTCTGCTGCACAGGAGATCTTAGAACATGATATGGCAGACCTCTGTGGGCTGCTTTGTTTTTTGTATGTTTGTTTGTTTTGGTAATATGCTATTAAGGGAACTGCATAGTACTCACAAAGCTTTTGTTCATGCAAACCGCTAGTTTCCCACTGGGTGTGTCTTTGTGCTATAAGGATATTTAAACAAAATACCTGGAGACACTTCTGTTGTTGAAAGTGGCAAGGTGATACTGTATCTAGGGTATAGAACTCCAAGGATGCTTGGATAACACCTCTAACAGAGAATTAGAAAATAAAACATTTAACAACCAGATCATGGTTTCTTTACTAAAAGGAACCATGGATCTTTGAAAGCATATCTAACACTAGACCTAATATTGGAAATGTATAAACTAAATCACAATTCTTCTTGCACCAGAATGCAAAGATGCACCCAAGGTCTATGATGGGCATGTTAAAAGTAATGAGGAGTCATTTTATAGGTACTTTCATTGTTGGATATTGACAAATTTTTACATAGAATTGCAGGCAAAGGGATGGAAAGGTGGCTTAGTACTTAAGAGTTCTGGCTGCTCTTCCAGAGTACCCACACTTAATTCCTATCACCCACATAGCAGCTAACAACATTCTGTAACTCCAGCTTCAGAAGATAGAGTGCTACCTTCAGGTCTCTGTGGGCATTATATATATGCAGTTATAGACATGCATGCAAGCAGAAAACTTATACGGATAAAATAAAAATAAATCTCCGAAAGAGGGAGTTGTACACAAAGAATATTTATACTTGATTGGATATCACTGATAATTTCTTTTGTTTAGTGGTAAGTTATGGAGGAACAGGAGGAAGGATGAAAAAGTCTAATTTTTATTACCATTGCTGGTAATTATTGTAGATATTGAACTGAAGAAGAAAGGGTAGGTGGGAGGGAGAGAATGTTATAAAGCAATAAAAAAAGATTTAGGCATTATCTGTGGCATTTCAAATCAAGAGTGATTCATCTATGGATTCCTTCGTCTCATGGTCTGGCTGCCATAACAATGCAAGCTGGTACAGCCACTTTGGATGTCAGTGTGGTGATTTCTCAGAAAATTAGGAAACAACCTTCCTCAAGATCCAGTAATACCACTTTTGGGAATATACCCAAAGGATGCTCAATCGTGCCACTAGGACATGTGCTCAACTATGTTCATAGCAACATTGTTTGTCATAGCCAGGAACTGGAAACAACCTAAATGCCTCTCAAACAAAGAATGGATAAGGAAAATGTGGTACATTTAAACAATGGAGTACTTCACAGCAGAAAAATAATAACATCTTAAATATTGCAGGCAAATGGATGGATCTAGAAAGCATCATTTTGAGTGAGGTAACCCAGACTCAGAAAGAATTATCACATGTACTCACTCATAAGTGGTTTTTAAACATAAAGCAAAGAAAACCAACCCACAAATCACAATCCCATAGAACCTAGACAACAATGAGGACCCTAAGAGAGACATACATAGATCTAAACTACATGGAAAGTAGAAAAAGACAAGATCTCCTAAATAAATTAGGAGAATTAGGACCTTTGGAGAGAGTTTAAAGGGAGGGGAGAGGCAGTGAGGGGAGCAGAGAAAAATTTAGAGCTCAATAATAATAATAATAATAATAATAATAATAATAATAATAATAATAATAATAATAAAATAAAATAGTTAAAATAAAAAAAGAAAAAATCAAGTAAACCATATACTCAAATCAAAGCAATATATTTTCTTAGCCTGGAGTTGGAAAGTTTGAGATCAGGGTGCTCTTTTCTTTTTGCTTTTTTAAAAATTTATCTATATCCCCTTTTTTGAGAATAGATTTTTTCCCTTATATAATATATCCTTATCATGGTTTCCCTTACCTCTACTGCTCCCAGTTCCCCTCCACATCCCCTCCCATCTGTATCTACTCCCTTCCTGTATTTCATTAGAAAACAAACTGGTAAACAGGTTTCTAAGAGATAATAATAAAACATAATAAGATAAAGCAAGAACTAACACATGAGTTAGACAAGACAAACAAACAGAAGGAAAAGGAATAAACAGAGAAAACCCATGAATCACAGACCATCCACTCACATACTTAGGGAGTCCCATAAAAACACTAAACTGGAACCCATAATTTAAGAGGAAAGGACCTGTTGCAAACTTTTACGTGTCTTATTCATGTTGCCTTGGGCTCTGTAAGTTCATGTGCGCTTTGCTCATGCTGATTTAGAGGGTCATGTTTTCTTGGTGTTCTCTATCTCCTTTGGCTGTTAATCTTTTTCTTCCTCTTCTTCCAAGTGGTTCCCTGAACTGTGATGGGAGGGATTTCATGGAGACATCACAATTATGGGTTAATGTTCCAAGGTCTCTTACACTTTGGATAATACCCTGCTGTGGGTCTCTGTATTTATTTCCAGATACATCAAGAGGAAACATTTCTGGTAATGACTAAACAATGTACTGATCTATAAATAAATTAGCATAATATCAATAAGAATCATTTTATTACTACATGTTATTTTTATTCTTAAAATTTTTAGATAAGCTGTGTTTGGTTTTATTGACCCTGAGCTATATTGGCCAACCAAGCAATGTTATATGTATGTTCCATCTCATGGAATGTGACTTATGTCAAACCACATATTAACTGGGTATATAGATTCTGAGTTTTCTGCCTCTTGCAGTTGTTTTTCTCCATCCTAATTTCTGTGACAGCACCATTCTTCACAAAGTAGGGTATGTCATCTTAGCAGTATGAAAGCTCAGTTTTCTCTTATTATCAGGCCACTAATCCTTTCCTAGAAAGTCCACCCTCACAACCTCATCTGACCATCAATAACTTCCCAAGAAGTTAATGGTCTAAATACCATCAATGTTGACTTGGAGATAGTTTGAAACAGGAAGTTTTAGGTAGATATTCAAGCCATAAAGCACTCAGAACTTAAAGTTTGGATTTTGAACAAATGTCCAAAACATGGAAATATATCTATGAATTCTTACAAGATAAAAATTAGTATTTATAATGAGTGTAGCAGTATCTACATATAAAGAAGTTTACATTGTCAAATAAACTGTAAGCCATCTTGAGCACAGTGGAGGAACCCTGGGAATAGAAGAAATACAATCCTGAAAATATTAAAATCAGAACAATATCTGAACAGAGTCACTTGTCTCTCCCATCTGGCTACAGATTGTGCATTTGTGGTACTTCTGTTACACTTAACTCTCTAGCACACTGCTGCACTATATATTTCTATAGGGTGTGTTTTTTAAGTATGCTTCTATGGTGTTTGTAGTGTCAAATAAACATGTTAGAGGTTTTATAAAGAACTGAGTTGGGTGGATTGTGTTTAGGTGCTCAGAGTAGACATATATCTTTATATTAGTTAGCCATAAGGAAATCTTTTAAAATTAATTTTTCAGAAATTGGTTGATCAAGTGATGAATTTTTCAGAAAAGAATATGAAAGAAAATAAGGTATATCCTTAATGCTTCTTTTAGTTAATGTGTATCCCCTTCTGTAACTCACATAGTGACCAAACAGACTTTATTCTGTCCAACCCAAACTCATTACACCATGAATAAAGGTTCTTCCTCTTCCCAACATCACTCTCTGCTTGAGTTGCCTGCTCAGCTGACACACCCCTACCTGTCCTCATGTACACCTAACTTGCTTCCCATGTCAGGCCTGTACAAGTGGTAGAAAGGCAACTGAATGAGAGGTATGTATTAATGAACATCTTCAAAACACTGGAACATAATTCTTCTGACAAGGCAGCTATCACAATGTGAGTTACAGGCTAATGGACAACTGACTGAAAACAACTTCTAAATCCATGCTGATGATATTCACATATGAGTCTGGAGAATCATGCTATTGACTCGGCATTCTTGGTGCATTTACTGTGGAAGGTTGTTTCCTGTAAACCAACAATCATCAGGAATAGTGGTGGAAAACTCATGTCTGTAACACAGCACTCTTGCATGTACTGAGGTAGGCTCACACCTATAACAAAGCCCCCATGATGCATGTACTGTGAGATCTTATGGTGAAAACCCTACATTCATGATATATAACCTGTAGGATACTCACACCTGTATTCCAGCCCACATGATACATGTACTGCAATAAGTCCATGCTTATAAACCAGCAGTAATGGTTTATGTACTGTAAGAGCCTCCTGCCTATAACTCACACTAGTGGCATATATATTCTTATAGGCTCGTGCCTGTAAGACAGAAAACATGGTACATGTACTGTTGGAGACTCAGGCCAGTGACCCTATACTAACAGCCATGTACTTTGGGAGGAATCAGTCCTATTACACTGATCATGTACTGTGTGAGGCTCCCTGCTGTAATATAGCAATCGTGGTACACATATTATGGGAGAATTAGGTCTATAATACAACACTAATGATATATGTACTGTGGGATGAAGAACTCACAGGTTTTGTGTTGGGAATCAGCCTCAACAAAATTACCAGCCACCAGGGTAGAGGAATGGGGATATAGAAATATTAGTAAATAATACAAAGATGTGAATAAAAATTAAAAAACAGAAACATATAGAATAGTACCAAGAGGGAATTTCAGAGAATACTGAAATTGCCTGCATTTGATTCCCAATTGCTTAAAATACCCCTGACCTCAAGAGGTAGGAATAAGACAAAAAACTGCATTAACATGATACAAGGAAATGAACAGACCAGTTGAAAGTTTCAGGCTATATTCATAGTTAAACATTCTGTTGTTAGGGCAAAACAAGTCACACTCACACCGTAGATCAAACATTCTGAAGGCAAATTATTCCCTGGGTTAAATCCAATGTTATTTCCTTAAAGGAACTCATACCTTAGTTGGATCCTTAGACCTCTGTTTGAGGTAGAAGCATATCTACCTATCTATTCCTGAAATACAAGCTCTGAATACTAGTCACACCTGTTGACAATAACCTTCAGATCAGAACTCTCTGATCTGAATGTAGGTGGGACCTTTGTTTGAGGTAGAAACACAATAATCTTGTTAAGGAATCAAGGTAAGTTCCAACTCACTGACCTTTGGTCAATGTGGAAATAGGCTCACATTTTTGGGCCTCCACAGTTTTGTACTCTAGGAGACTCACAGCTGTAATGCAGTACTCATGGTTCATGTACTATCAGAATCTAACATTTATCACCCATCACTCATGGTTCATGTTAAGTGGGAGCTTCATGCCTGAAAAACAGCACTCATGGTGCATATAATGTGGAAGGCTCATGCCTATAAACCAGTACTCATGGTACATGTGTACTATGCATATGTACTGTTCATGACTATAACCCACCACTCATGGTCAAGTTAATGACTGTATCTAAATACTAAGGCTACATATATTGTAGAAGACTCACTTTTGCAAGCCAGATCTTCTGGTGCATGAACTGTGTGGGGTTTACACTTATAACCTCACACTCACACTGCATATTCTGTGGGACACTCACATCTGTAACCCAGCACTCTATGTACTGCTCAAAGCTCATCGCTGTAACCCAGCTTTTATGGTGTATGTACTCTGAAGAGTTATGCCTGCTTTGCAGCATCCATGGTGCATGTTGTGACAGGTTCTTACCTGTAAGCATGAACTAATGATGCATATTCTGTGAGAACCTAGTACCTGTGAAACTCATGGTATAAGTAAATGTGGGAGTCTCACTGCTGTAGCTAGCACTCATGGTGCATGTACTCTAAAAACTCACATGTGTAACACAGTAGTCATGGTACATGCAGGGTAGGAAGCCCTTTCCTGGAAACCAAAATGAATGTTGCACTCATGGTGGATATACTGATGGAGACTTATGGATCTCTAGATGCAGGTACTGTTGAAACCTCTTCATAGTATATGTACTGTGAGAAATTCACTGCTATAATGCAACATTCATAGTGTATGTATTATGGGAAGTATTAGACTCACAGAGCACATGTATTGTGAGTGTGTGAGATATCCATGAGCTCACCACAATATATGCACCATAAATTCTAAATTGCTGGTTAGAATCTCAAATATTGCATTCCCAATGAGTGTTGAGCTATAGGCATGAGGTGCACACACTACACTCATTATAAGTGTTATGTTAGTGGTAAGATTCTTCCACAGTACATAAATTGTGAGCACTGGGCTAAGGCCCGAGTCTCCCAGAGTACATGCACCATGAATGTTGTATTATAGGCATGGACCTTTCACAGTACATGTTCCATAAGGGCTAGGCTACTGGTTTGAGCATGATAACTTCAAAATGAGTGCTGAGTTAAAGACATGAGTCTCATAGAGTACATGCACTATGATTATTCAGTTACATGCATGAGTCTTCCATAGTACATGTATCATGATTGCTGCAGTGCAGGTATAAATCTCCTCCAGTACACATCATGAGTTCTGGTTCAAATGTGTAAATCTTCTGCTGTACAATCTCAATGAATGTTTTGCTGAACCTCACACATAAGCAGATGAAGTTCTGGGTCACAGCACCATTAATCCCATAGTATGTGTATTTTGAGTGTTCTTTCTTAAAATGTAAGCTTTCAAGAGTACATGGACAATGAGTTCTGGGTAATAAGATTAGCCTCCCACCATACATGCATAATAATGACAGCGGAAATATAGTTGTAAGCCTCACACAGCACATGTACCATGAGGGTTGATTAAGCCATGATTCCACCAGAAAATATGCATGAGGAATGTTGGGTTGTATGCCTGAGCCTCCACAGTACATGTATCATGAGTTCTGGGTTGCAGGCTTGAGACTCACAGATTATATGCCCCATGAATGCTGGAATATAGACATGACCCTTTCACAGTATATGCACCATGATTCCTGAGTAAAAGTTGTGAGTCTCACAAATTAAATAAACTTTGATTTCTTGGTTACAGCCCTGAGCCATATCCCCCAGTATGTACACCATGAAAGATGGGTTACAGTTATAATCTACACACAGCACATATAAGAATGCATGTTTCAAAAAATAAATAACAATATTATTTTTAAAAAAGCACATTTGGTGTACTAGTTGTAAAACATATATTGAATTTTGCCTCATTTGACCTTTGAAACATTATTGTGGAAACAACATCAAATATGTAATGTAAATTTTATTTACAAATAGTCACTTATTATTTCTGCAACTGAGCTGTGTCTGCTCTTCTTCTGAGGTATACTTTTGGTATTCCATGACAAATTCTGTTACGAAGTGCACATATTTCACTAAGGAAAGTTCAATGAGCATTTAGGTAAAAACTCTTCATTATTATAATGAATAAAATTTAGGGATGAGAAAATTTTTATTTTTGTTTTTCTAAGCAATAATTTGAATTAAGTGGAAATATTTAACTTTTCTTCCTTGTCTAATAAAGGATCTCTCTGTGAAAAAAAAGAGTGCTGGGTTACATGCTTGAGTCTCTCACAGTACATGTACCATGAATTTTGCATTACACTCATCCATCTCAAGAATATATGTACTATGAGTTATAGTTTGCAAGCATGAACCTCCCATAAGTGCTGGGATACAGATATGAACCCACAGCAATATATACATTGTGAGTGCTGGGTTATTAGAACAACCTTCCCAGAGTAAATACACCATGAGTTCTGGGTGACTCATTTGAGTCTTGCACAGTAAAGTTACCAAGAGTGGTGAATCTTAGTTATCAGCCTTAGTACATGCACTATGAAGGTTCAGTTACCCATTTCAAACTAGCATGATAATTTCAACACAAGTGCTGAACTATAGACTTGAATCCTCCATAGTACATGCATTCCTGAGTTACATGTGTGAGTCTTCCAACTACAGATGTCATGAGTATAGCATTATACGTATAAACCTCCTACAGTATAAGCACCATGAGGAACGGTTGCAGAAGTGAGGCTCCCATAATACATACACCATGAATGCTGGTTTATAGGTATGAGCCTTCCATTCTACAGAATTAATGAGTCTTGGTTGAGCCTCAGATACCACAAGCAGGTTGAATCCTGGATTACAACACTGAGCACCCTATAGTACATGCACTGATTATCCTTTTATAAGTGTGAGTATCCATGAGTACACAGACTGGGTTATAGAATGAGCCTTCAACAGTGCATGCACTATGATGACTGCAAGTAGACAGTTGTCAGCCTGATACAGTATATACTACTGATGTTGTAATGCATTCATGAGCCTACATGTACCATGATCCCTGAGTTAAAGACATGAGTCTCACACAGTACACGAAACATGAATTCTTGGTTATAGCTATGAGTCCATACCCCACAATAGATGTTCCATGAATGCATAGCCATGATTCACCATCCACAGTATATACATGAATGCTGGGTTACTTGTGTCAATCTCCCAAACAAAATCAAATATGAGATAAAACAAAATAAACATATTGGGCTTGACAAGACAAAAGGAAGGTAAAAAGCCCTAAAGAAGGCACAAGAATCAGAACTTCTGCAAGGTTCCCTGAATCCTGATGGAAGGAATTTCATTAGATATTTCATTTAAGGCTGAATGTCCAAAGGTCTATCACTCTCTGCATAATGTCTAGCTGTGTATCTTTGTAACTTTTCCAGTGTCCCTCAAGAGGAAGCTTCTCTGAAGATGGCTGAACAATGCACTGGTAAGTGAATATAACAGAATGTCAATAGGAATAATTTTGCCACCTTTTCTTTCAGGACAGTAATATTTGGTTTTATTTTAGGTTCCTAAACTATCTAGACTATTGTTCTTGGTCACAAAAGGGAATGTTGAGTGTGACCTCCATGTCATGGAGTGGGCCTAAGTCAAATAAGATGCTGGTTAACTATATCCACAAGCTTTCTCCTATCATTATATTAGCATACCTTGCAGGAAGGACATCATTTGTAGGTCAAAACATTGTGGCTGTCTTGGTATTTACTTTTCTCTTTTGGTAGCCTGCAGAGTATCTTCCTCTGCCAAATATGCTAGAATATAGGGGAAAATGCACATTTTAGACACCATCTCAACTTCTCCATATTCAGTGAGTTATATTGGTGTTACCTTCAGCAACGGGAGGGTTCTTCCTCTTTCTACTTAGTAGAATAATTTGAGACTGAGATGTATTAGTGTTAAGTCTTCTTTGAAAGTCTGGTGGAATTTTATATAGAAACCATCTTGCTTGGAGCTTCTTTTCACTGGTAGAATTTCAATAACTGCTTCTATTTCACTAGAGGTTACAGGTCTATTTATATTGTTTTTCTGATCTTGTTTCAATTTTTCTAAGTGGTATGTGTTGAGAATATCCTTTTCTATTAGGTTTTTATTTTGGTGGAATATAGATTCATAAAATATGTTTTTGTGATTTTTCTAGATGTCTCTGCTGTCTATTATGTCTTACCTTTCATTTTTCATTTTGTTAATTTTGGTATTATCTCTCTGCCTTTTCCATAATTTGGATAAAGTTTTATCAGTCTCAATGACTTTCTCAAAGAACAAACCCTGTCTCAGTGATTTTTTTTGTCTGTTTTTTTTATTGTTGTTGTTGTTGTTTGTTTCTATTTTATCAATTTTTGTCCCAGGTTTGATGGTTCATTGCTATCTTGTACTTTTGATTGCATTTTTTCTCTTTTTGTTCAATATATTTTAGGTATGTTGTTAACTTACTAGTATATGCCCTCTCTAAATTTTTTATGAAAGTTCTTAGTACTATGAACTTGCTTTCACTCTGTCCTACAAGTTTGAGTTGTTTAGGTATTGATTTTCAACCAAGTGTCAAAAGTATAATTTCTGTCTTAATCCGTTTTTATTCAATAATGAATTGCTCAATTTGCACGAGATTTTATGTTTTCTGTAATTTCTGTTGTTGATGATATCCATATTTAATCTGTGATTGTCAAACAGGATGCAGAATATTTCATTTTCATGTGTGTTTTGAGATTTGCTTTGTTTCTGAATATGCTGTCAACTTTGGAGATATTTCTGTAAGTTGCATTTCAATGTTCTCTTGGTAGATATTTTCTTTGATGCATATGTAGTGTTCTTTTCTGTATCTTTTTATTAATTTTGGTTTGAAGGCTATTTTTCTAGATGTTAAAAATATTATACCAGCCTAAATCTTTTTTTTTTTTTTGGTTTTTCGAGACAGGGTTTCTCTGTGGCTTTGGAGCCTGCGCTGGAACTAGTGCTTGTAGACCAGGCTGGTCTCAAACTCACAAAGATCCGCCTGCCTCTGCCTCCCGAGTGCTGGGATTAAAGGTGTGCGCTACCACCGCCCGGCTACCAGCCTAAATCTTAAATTCATTTGCTTTAAATTTCTTCTTTAATCTCTTTACCATGAAGTGATGTCTATCCTTGATGTTAAAGCATGTTTCTTGAAGCAACATTCACTCTTTTAATTCATATATTTAATGGGGAATTTTGAACCGCTGGTTTTGAGAGACAGAAATGAGTAGCATATGTTGATTTCCATTATGCTCATTGTTGTTGTATTGGTGGTACTGGTGGTTGTGGTGGTGATGGTGTTGTGTATATGCTTGCGTTTGTGGTGTGTGTGTGTGTGTGTGTGTGTGTTCTTACCCTCTTTTGATTTGATATTCTGGGACTATTCTGTGTATTCTTGGATGTGATTAACCTCTTTATGTTGAAACTTTCTTTCTTGTTGCTTTCTGTTTGACTGAATTTTTAAATAGCTACTCTTTAAATTTGGTTTTATCATGGAATGTCTTAATTTTTCCATCTATAGTGATTATAAGGTTTGCTGCCTATAGTAGTTTTGGTGAGTACCTGTGGTCTTTTAGAGTCTGTAGTACATCTGTCCAGGCCCTTCTGGGATTTAGAGTCTCCACTGAGAAGCTGAGTATAATTCTAATTATAAGGTTATGAGGTATAACATTACCCTCACATGTTACTTGGTCTTTCCCTTGCACCTTTAAATATTATTTTTTTGTTCTGTACATACATTATTTTATCAGTAGGTGGTGAGGGAACTTTCTTTGCTGGTTCAGTCTATTTGGTGTTCTGTATGCTTCTTGTACATGTATGCATGTACTTCTTTACATTAGCAAAATTTTCTTCTATGATTTTGCTGAAACTATTTTTTGACTTTGATCTTCTTGTGTTTTCTTCTTTCTTTTTTGTGTTTCTTCTCCTTCTTCTATTCCTTATCCTTAGATTTTGCATTTTCATAGTATTCCAGATCTCCTGAATGTTTTGCACCAGGAGTTTCTTTATATTCAACCTTTTCTTTGACCAATGTGTCCATTTCTACTATTGTGTCCTTAATGCTTGACATTGATCCTTGTAACTCTTGTATTCTGTTGGTGACAGTTACCTCTGTGGTTTCTGCTTGAATTCCTAAGTTTTTCAATTATATATTTCCTTCAATTTGAGGTATTTTTTATTGAGTCCATTTCCACTTTCAGATCCTGACTGTTTTATTCATTTCCTTTCCCTCTTTGTGCTTTTAAAGAGTTTTTTTTTGGTTTTTTGAGACAGGGTTTCTCTGTAGCTTTGGAGTATGCCCTGGAACTAACTCTTGTAGACCAGGCTGGTCTCGAACTCACAAAGATCCGCCTGCCTCTGCCTCCCACGTGCTGGGATTAAAGGCGTGCGCCACCACTGCCCGGCTCAAAGAGTTCTTTAAGAGAATTATTCCTTACCTCTTTATCAATCCTTATCATATTCATAAAGGATATTTTAAGGTCTTTGCGCTTCATCTGTGTTTCAGTATCAGGTCTGCTGTGGTAGTGTTAGTTTGAATATAGTAGAAGCATATTGTCCTGGCTATTACTAATTTAGTTTTTCTGCTTGTGTCTACACATGTTGGATTGGCAAGATCATAATTCTAGATGCTGATATCTTGATTTTGTTGGGAGGGTGTTTTGTTCTTGATATCTGTCTCCTTTCTTATTCTTATGAGAGTGTCGTGGCAGCTGTGTCTTAGTTGGTAAAAATTTGTCTCGGGTCCTAATAGATGTGGTCACTGGCAGTTCTAGGTAAATTTTTTTTTTAGGTGTTGGAAGTTGATACTTAGGAATGGGTTAGTTGTGTGGTTAAGATGTTCCATGGGAGTGTAGAAAGCAGGGTGTTCCACCAGGATCTTCTTAGTCGCCTGGAAATAGACGTAGAGGGCAGTGAGAGGCCACATCAGAAGGGCTGCTATAGAGCTGAGAATGAGACTGAAATGTTGAACTTAGAGATGCAGAGTGAAAGATGAAAATCTGGTGTTAGCCTATCTGCTTCTATGGTAGTAGTTGCTTCCCATGGAATGGCTATTAGAGTTGAAGTTGGGATAAAACAATGAGTAACGGGAAAGAAAATTTGAAGGGGAAGATTTGTAAGTAGTGGCTAGGGGTATAGATAATAATTAGAAGTAGTTATAGAGGTAAAAATTTCTAGCTATCCTACCTGCTTCCCTGATAGGAGTGGACTGTATGACTCCTAAAAATATTTACTGGAGTTGGGATAAAGCAGTGAGTGTAAGGAGGAAATGTAGAAATGGAAGATCTGTGTGATCCTCTGGAGATTGTGGCAGGGGGAGGAGAGGAACTCAGCAGAAGTTCTGCTGAAAAACTAGGGATTGGAAGAAGAATTGGATTTGGAGGAGATGGGGGCATAGGTGAACATCTGCTTTTAAGGTATTCTCTGATCAGAGAAATTTGTGGGTTCCTGGGAAGTTCATTTGGCTGTTTATATAAGATACATATATTTAACTCTCTCTCTCTCTCTCTCTCTCTCTGTGTGTGTGTGTGTGAGTGTGTGTGTGTGTGTGTGTGTGTGTGTAAGAGAGAAAGAGAGAGAGAAAGATAAGCATAACATGACTGAGGAAGCCTACAGAGACAGGGGTGTTAGATATCATGAAGCTATACTTATGGGCAGTTTTGTGTCCCCAAATATGTGTACTAAGAATTGAACTCAAGTCCTCTACAAGAGCAGTATTTGCTTTTAGTTAATGACACATGTCTCTAGTCAGCTTTTGGCTTTTAAACACAGTGTCTTATTATATAGCTCAGCTTGACTGTAAGCTTGTTATGTGGCCGAGATTGGTCCTGAATCTTTGTGATCCTTCTGCATCAGTTTTCAAGTGTTTAAAGGTATTGTGCCACATGCCTGGTTTGGGTACTCATGTTATTATTATTTTACCATGGAGGAAATTCATACTTACATTAACTAACCAAAGTTACAAACCCCAAGTGTCAGAGCAGAGTTCACTTATATGATAGAATGTAATTCTAAAAGGCAAAGACCAAGATATTGAAGTCAAATTATATCCTTATACATCTGTATACATATATAGAAATGTAATAATGAAACCTATTATTTTGAACAACTAAGATACTTATAAGAAGGAGAAACAAGGAAAAACTTGATGGTATATACATGTAATTTCTGCACTTGGTAAGTAGAGGTAAAAGGATCAAAATTTTGAGCAACTACCAGCCCCACCAGCCCCACCTGCAACAGGAAGTATAGATGAGTGTCTGATCCCAGAGGGAGAACCCTGCTTACTAGGACCTAGTCCCTGTCCCTCCACAACCCCCATCATCCACAATGTCCTGGTAGCAGCACACCATCCCACCAATCATCCCCTGCTACAACAGTAACAGTTGGATCTATCGACCGATCTGCATTGGGAGGGACAGCAAAAACTGGCTTCACTGGCTCCACCTACACCTGGAGGCACAGCAAAACCAGTCTCACCATCCCCACATGAACTGGGATGGAGAGTAACCATTGACCCCAATAGCCTCAACTGCATCAGGAGCATCAGTGACATTCAGCCTGACCAAACCCAAGTAGTACCTGGAGGGACAGCAATAGTGACCATTGGAGCCACAGTTCCCAACTGCAGCCAGAAGAAAAGGCCCCAGCTGCACCTGGAGGAAGAGTGACCACCTGAACTACAGTTCCCCCCTCTACTGATAGGAGTAGGAGTGATCCACAGAGGCTCAGGCTACACCAATACCAATTAGAAGAAGAGATGTGTAGACAGCAGTGTAAGAACACAGTAACAACACAAACAGCTGTACGACACCACCAGAAATTAGTCCTACATCAGCAAGACCTGAAAGGCCCAACACTGATGAAGAAGAACAAAACAACCTTAAAAATAACTTTGTGAAGTTGATAGAAGCCCTTAAAGAAGTATTGAAAAACTCAGTTAAAGAAATGGAAGAAGCTTTTTATGGCCGCGGGTCCTTGGCGAGTGCCACAGCTTTTGATCCACCAGCTCAACTGAGGAGTAAGACCTTCTCTAACTCCCAGGTGCTCTGCTCGATTGGGAGGCCCCATCCCCCCCTCCCCTGGCTTTTCTGTGTCCCATACCCCAGAGTGTCCCTGGGCAAGGCTCCCCTTTGACTGGGCCCTGATTCCCAGGGGGAATTGGCCTGCAGCAGGGCTGGGACCTTGGACGAGGGTGGGTCCAGCATAAACCTGCAGGGCTCCAGCAGAGAAGCCC
>JAQHUG010000729.1:55882-89385 GCA_028555095.1 Dicrostonyx torquatus | reverse complement strand
CGGCCATTCAGCTTTTGACTACACCAATCACAGAAACAGGTTTTCACACATATCCCACAATAACCCTTCAATGAACATTGGCAAATCTCAATGAACTCAGAGAGATGAAAATAACAAGCATAGCACCTGCACATCTATGTCTGCACCAAGTTTTATATGTGGGGGTATGTGTATACACATATATGTATGCATATATATATGTGTGTGTGTGTGTGTTTAAACACATGCATATAAAATTGGTGTGGGAGGTTCTTCTGTCTATGTGTTGCTTTTATGGTTAATGAGTAAAAAACTGGCTTGGCCTGATAGGGTATAACAGAGAGAGGTGGGGAAAAGTAAACTGAGTGTTGGAAGAAAGTAGGCAGAGTCAAGGGAGAAGCCATGGAGCTGCCACTGGAGACACACTGAAACCTTGTTGGTAGGCCATGACCTTGTGGTGATGCACAGATTAATGGAGATGGGTTAAATTAAGATGTAAGAGTTAGCCAATAAGAAGCTAGATCTAATGGGACAAGCAGTGATTTAATTAATACAGTTTCTGTGTGATTATTTCCGTTCTGAGTGGCCGGGACGACCAAGCAGTCTCCTGCCAACAAATTGGCACCTGTGTAGCAAACTAAATCCGCATAGCTGAGAAAGCTTGATTATTTTGGTTCTGGGTAGCAGAGAAAAAAGCAGTCCCCTGCAACATAAAAGGACTTTTGATTTAATGTTTTTGATTCCTGACATTGACAATAGTTGGTCTCTGCTTCTTATATCTTCTTTGACTTTTTTCCTTCTGTTGTTTTATCTTGTAAAGCTTCAATAGATAGGCTATGTTTCACCTAATTAAAATTTATTTTTTTACATTTAATAATGAATGGATGGATGGATGAGTAATTGAATGAATGAGTAAGTGAAAACTTTACTACGTGAACAATTAAATTGTCAATTAACATGGTAGAAGAGGCAAAATAAAATTTCTCCAATACAGTGACCCTCAGACTTCAGGATAGGTCTCATATTTAGGAGTCGTTGACAAACAATATAGTGGAATCCCCAGGCTTTGTGTGTGTGTGTGTGTGTGTGTGTGTGTGTGTGTGTGTGTTTGTAAGTTTCCTTGACTTTAGGGATGTTATTTATCCATCATGGTTTTGATACATACATATATACATTCATATATACACATGTATGTATTTTTCTTCTTTGAAAAAGAAAGTTGGATATGTAGGGAGTGAAAGAGGATCTGGAAACACTTTATTGGAGAGGAAGAATTTGATCAAAATGTACTTAAATTTAAAAATAGTTTTAAATAATGAAAAAAGAAAAAGAAGACTTAAGGAAATAATAAGTATAATGAAGAAAGAGGTCCTTATGATATGGAATGCCTCAACACATCCACAGGCCCACCTGATGTCACCTGCACCTCAGCCAGGCAAAACACATTTATGGGGGCAGCTTCAGCACTTCTGCTGTAAGGAAACAGTTATTCTTCACATGATGGACATGAAGAAGATATTTTAATATAAAAATTCATATCATTTGTAACAAATGGAAGTATTCTCCTTAATTATGCTTTGTAATAGATAACTTTAGAAAGAATTGTCAGAATAAAAACCAAGCTCTTATCTATTATAAAACATTCTCTTAGCTATGAAACATAATTGTTTATATGGACACAAATCACATTACTAAACACAGAAAAAAAACTTTGAATAAAATGAAAAAAATACAATATATAGTTATTCTAGCATTATTTCTTAGTTTTACATTAAGCAATATATTTGAAAATACAGTGTGCTGGCTGGTCTCATGTCAACTTAATACACAAACTAGAGTTATATGAAATGAGAAAATACCTCTGTAAGATCCAGCTGTGAGGCATTTTCTTAATTAATGATTATTTGGAAGGGCCAAACCTATTGTGACTGGTTCTATCCCTGGTCTGGTGTTCTTGGGTTTTATAAGAAAGCAGGCTGAGCAATTCAGGAAAAGTAGGCCGATAAACAGCATCCCTCTATGGCCTCTGTATCAGCTAGTGCTTATAGTTCCTTGCCCCATTTTAATTTCTGTGCTAGCTTCATTTGATCCTGAATATATTTAAGTCTAAGGCAAATAAATCCTTTACTCCCCAACTTGAATTTTGTTTGCATTTTTGGTACAACAATAGTAGTCCTAATGAAGACAAGCTGTTGCCAGGATTATGGAGTATTGCTGTGGCAGATCTGACCATATTTTGGGGAGAACTTTAGAATGACTTTGGAACTTTGAGCCAGAAAACCCACTGAGTATTGAAAGTTCCTTAGAATACTTTGAGCCAGAAAACCCATTGAGTGTTGAAAGTTCATTAGAATATTCTATGGGTGCTTGCAAAATAAGAATGTTGAGAGCAACAGTCTAGAGGATGGAAGCTTGGCTTGTGAAGATTCACAGGGAAGTTAAAGACTCTATTAGGACCACTTGTTCTTTCTGTTTAAGACTCTGTTATTCTCAAAATTGGGAGCATGTGGTAGGGGTAGTAGGGAAGGTATAAGGGGTAAAGGAGAGTGGGGAGGAGAACTTGAGGGAACAGATGGTGTAGGAGGGTCCTTCTGTATTTCTGTTGCTTTCATTGGTTGAATAAAGAAACTGCCTCAGACTTTTTTTGGTGTAGCCCTTAGGTGGGTGGAGTAGACATAAGAGAAGGCTGTGAGAGAGAAGGCACTGGGGCAGATGCCATGTTTCTCCAGCCAAAGATGGACTTTGGTTAGAATCTTCCCAGTAAGCCACGACCACATGGTGATATGCTGATTATTACATATGGGTTAAACTAATATGTATAAGAGGTTAAAACTAATGGGCCAGGCAGTAATTTAATTAATACAATTTCCATGTGGTTATTTCAAATGTAAGCTAGCCCAGAGGCCGGGAGCTAGGTGGGATGGAACAAAGGGCCTGTTTTCCTCTCAGATGCTGGGAACACAGCCCACATCCCTTACTACAAGTCGAGATGGAAGAAAAACAGAGATGAGAGCAAGCAAAAGAGCCATTATGGGACTAGCAAGAATCCTGGCACTAGAGAAATTCCCAGAAATCCACAAGGATTACCCCGGCTAAGACCTTAAGCAATAGAACAGAGGGTTCCCAAACTGACCTTGTCCTGTAGTCAGATTGATGAATATATTTTAATGCCAGATCTTCTGAATGGAAATGAAAGAAGAAAAGATGGAGCATAGGAGGGGGAGGGAACAGGAGAAGAGAAGGGAGGACATGTGATCAGTGAGTAAATATATATATATATATTTTTTTAAAAATGTTAGATCTTGGGGATGTATAAAAAGGGAAAGGGGTGGCTTTGTGTGTCAAGTTTACAAGGGGTCATTTGTTCTGACTGGTCTTATGTCAACTTGGCACGCAAAGAATTATCTGAAAGGAGGGAATCTTAATAAGCTGCCTCCATATGATCCAGCTGTAATGTACTTTCTTAGTGATTGGAGGGAAGAATCAGCCCTTTGTGGGTGGTCCCATCCATAGGCTGGTGGGTACTGGGATTTACAAGGCAGGCTAAACAAGCCAGGTGGAACAGGCAGCACCCCTTCGTGGATTTTGCATCAACTCCTGCCTCCAGGTTCCTTCTATTTGAATTCTTATTCTGAGTTCCTTTGATGAACAGTAATACGGAAGTGCAAGCCAAATAAACCCTTTCCTTTCCAACTTGAGATTTTGTCATGGCGTTTCCTGCAGCAACAGCAATATCAACTAAAACATACAGTGTTGATAAGTAACCAAAGAAATGGTTGAAAACAAATACGCCTAGGTTTACTGGTTTACAAAAATTCACTAACCTAGGATAAAAAGCTTAAAGATTCCATAAATCTTACTGATAATTCTCTAGCACATTGCATTTTTTGGGAACCTAATAATTTTAAAAAGTATAAAAGCCCTGCTGTTTACCAATTTAATATTCCAACTATCAGGAAACAAGAGTTCTACTGCAAATGAAAATATAGAATTTTCATTTCTGAAAGCTTATACGAGGAAAATCACATATTTTTAAATTTTAAGTTTTAAAATTAAAATTTAATGTAAATTGAAATAGAATTATGTCACTTACCCCTTCCCTTTCTTACTCTAACCTATTGCAGGCACTATTTTTTTCTGCCCCTTTCATTTGCTATTGCCAATATTATGTCCTTTTATTATTGTTACATGTGTGTAAATATGTAAATATTTTGTTTATCCTTATTGTTTGTATATATGGTTTCAGAGCTGACCACTCTGTACTAGACAACCAGTTATGGGAATTATCTCTCACAGAGATTTATTCTCTTTTTAACAGTCATTGGTTGCCTATATTTCTTTTCCTGGCAGATGTATAGAGACGATATGAATTGAAAAGCAGAAAAATGGAGAAGCAATCTCAATTTGTGGAAGGAGGGAGGCCATTACATAACAAGGGATGTAGAACAGATTACTTCAAAATAGCCTGATAATTCCTCAAGGAAATATTTTATATATGCCTGAAAATTTGCACAATACATATGTGTAATACAGGAAGAAGTTTTCAAATTGGGCTGACAATGACCCATCCCCAAAAGAATCACAGGCTAACAACTCCAGTATTGAGCATGAGAAACCTCATTAATTTTGGGAGGTATAAAATCATTATTGACTGCAAATAAAGACAGGTTGATAATTTCTTTCCTAACTATATCCTTTTGAAAGTCTTCAAATTATGTTAGATCAATAACTAAGTAGTATGTAGAACAGGCAAGACAACAGACATCCTTAATTGTTCCTGACTTTAGAGTTCAATTCTCACCATTTAGAATGATATTGGATTCAGTCCTGCCATAAACAGCCTTTATTATGTGTAGGCATATCCCGCAAATCATTAAGTTTCTCCAGGACTTCTATCATGAAGGGATGTTGTATTTTTCAAAGAATGTTTCTGCATCTAATTATTATGTGGTTTCTATCTTGTAGTCTGTTTATATAATTGATTATTTTATTGATTTACTTATGTAGTTACCCCTTTTTATCTCAGAAATGAAGACAACTTAAATCTGGTGGATAATGTTTTTGATCCATTATGCAAGTGTTTTACAAAGAGATTTTGCATCTATGTTTATCTGAGATATTGTTGTATATATTTTTGTTCAGGCATTATGTAAGAGCTAACTTTGTAAAACTAAAAAAAAAGAAAATTTTTACTTTATAATATAATTTGAATATTTATGTCAGTTTTTCTTTGATGATCTTGTCAGATTCTGCCCTGAAGGCATATGGACCTGGGTTTTCTAAATTGAAGACATTCTGATTATACCTTCTATTTCACTGTAACACACTTGTCAAATGATATTACTTTATATTAATTTAACTATGGTAACAAAGAGGACCCTAAGCCGGGCAGTGGTGGCACACACCTTAAATCCCAGCACTTGGGAGGCAGAGGCAGGCAGATCTCTGTGAGTTCGAGACCAGCCTGGTCTACAAGAGCTAGTTCCAGGACAGGCCCACAGCTACAGAGAAACCCTGTCTTGAAAAACCAAAATAAAATAAAATAAAGGACCCTAAAAGAGACATTCATGGATCTATATAGGAAGGTAAAAAAGACAAGATATCCTCTGTAAATTGGTCACAGGAGAGGATAGAAAGGGAGAGGAGAGGAAAATGTATAGTTCAATAAAAAGTAAATTCATTTTTTGCAGGCATTATAAAAATTGAAAGTAAATAGAAGGAACTAGAAATAATCATCCTGAGTACGATAACCCAGAAAGATAAACATTGCATGGTTTCTCTTCTATGTGGATGTTCGTTTATAAGACTTAAATGTGTGAGTTTTCTATACAAAATCCATAGAAGTTAGGTAGCTAGTATGGGAGCAGATGGGATATAGGTTTTTCACAGCTGGGACTTTAAAGGACAGTTTGACAAAGAGTATGGAGACATTAACAGGAGAGGGAGGGTAAAGTAAGTTGGAGAAAGAATACCGTGACAACTAACACTATAGTCCACAGGTTTTATACTTCCAAAGGCATATGTATTTACTTATTGCTTCCATGTGTGGGCATTCATAGAATTAGAGGATCATCTGCAGCAGCCTCTTTCCACCATGTGAGTCATAGGTACTGAACACCTGTCATGAGGTTTGAAAGAAAGCACTTTTACACACTGATCTTTCTCTGTGGCTCAGAAAAATCTCTTTTGAGGAACCATACGGTATGTGGAAATTTCCTGAAACACACATATATCTTAAAGCAATTTGTCATTACCACATGATAGTGGTCATAATACCAATTTGTCAATATATGCCAAAAAATAAAGTGACCAAAATCAGGAACAGATTTAACCTTTTCACGATGTTGGCAAAGGGTTTCTACATGTATTGTGAACTTTGCCCTTATAATTAGTTACCTTCCAAAATCCAGCATAAAACCCACATACTTAAAACATTGTACAGAGTATTATCAAACATGTATGTCAACAAAATGATTCCTGATGGCATGGTACTCTACCTACAGATGAGTGCATCACTCGGTCCTTACCAGAGAAGCTTAAAAGTCACACTACGGGATCATTTTCAAAGTTTGAGAGACCTTGGAACACTATCCTACACAGATGACTTTATCAGTCAGCCCTCCACTCAATGCTCAGATAGCTATTTAAAAAAAGAAGCAGAAAGATTGTAAAGACTAGAATTGGTGGTTGATTCTAAAGAAACAGCAGCTTACTGATTGAGCACAACTAATGTTCATATAAATTTACTGGGGCTATGACAACATGAACAAGACTAATACATGACCAAAAGAGACCAAAAACAAACAGCAAAAACAAAATGCTTTGGAAATGGGAAGTAGCCACAGATTCCCAACCTACCTAAAGGCCTATTTGTAGTTCATGATTTATGGGAGATAAATGAGTTTTCTCTAATTGAGTGACACTTGATATATAAACCACTTTTCATATCGGGCCTCATATTCAGGAGCAGTCTATCAACACATACAACACACCCTTTTTTATTTTATGATTTCAATTACTTTTTATGAGAAAGAACATAAAGTTGTATCTGAGAAAGGATTGTTTAGGAAGTATCTTGAAGGAAGAAAAATATACAAAATATACAGTGAAAAGTTCTTAATAAATAAAAGGGCTAAATATTTGTAAATAAGAAATATACAAAATATGCAGTGAAAAGTTCTTAATAAATGAAAGGGCTAAAGAATAAATCCACTTAGCATGACATGAAACAAACACAAACTTGTAGTTTTACACATAACAATTTACACACATCGTCACCTGGAATAAGTTTCAATTCAACACTATTCAGATGAAATAAAGCAAAATTTTATGATTCCCATAGTACACCCTGATTATGTGATTCTTAGTGGAAGGGTCTTCATAACCTAGTGCAGAGATAGGTTAACCCCACTATTGGTCTACATTCCTCTACTTTAGACTCATTACATGATACATTATTTCATTCCCACTTATCTGATTCAGCCTTTTGCTTCCCATAGTTCTACAATCTAGATTTCCTTGTTCTACTCAAGACAGATGACTAACTCTGATCTTGATACAGAAAAGCCAGTGCATTAGAAGAGACCTCATTTCTTTATATTATATTCAATGTTGTATTTCTAATACAGAATTGTACCCAGTGGATAACGGAACAGAATGGTAGATCAATGGCTACCTAATTGTCCTTTCTTGACAGATGTTTCATACTTCAAAAATCAATACTTTAAAAATTCTGTGTTTGCCAGGCGGTGGTGGCACACGCCTTTAATCCCAGCACTCAGGAGGCAGAGGCAGGTGGATCTCTGTGAGTTCGAGACCAGCCTGGTCTACAAGAGCTAGTTCCAGGACAGGCTCCAAAGCTACAGAGAAACCCTGTCTCGAAAAACCAAAAAAAAGAAAAAAGAAAAAAGAAAAAAAAAGAAAAATTCTGTGTTCATTTGGTTCTCTTTAATTTACTACATGACAAAAAATACAACTATGGGAATTAAACTGGATTCATATATTATTGCTACTGAATGTCTATAAAATAATATCTGGAATTGACAGCAGCACTGGGGTAAATATCAAGACACTATAGAATGATATAAACTGTTATCTGCTAAATATAAGACAACTATTAAGACAAACTGGCAGCTGTTTATCATAGACACAACCTATTGCAATCATCCCTAGGATGAATATGGACTCACAAAGGAAATATACTCTCACCCAGGGAGACCAGGTTGTTGTTCTCCAACATCACATCCCTGTACAAAGCCCTCTCAGTAGAGTCCAGGCATTCCCACTTGTCCTGGAAGAAGTCTATGTTCACATTGTTAAAAGGCAAAGGACCCTGATATAATTTTATAAGAGGTGTGCAGGCTGTGTTCCCAGCACCTGAGAGGAGCACTAGCCCTTTGTCCCGCCCGGCTCCTGGCCGCTGGGCTAGCTTACATTTGAAATAATTACACACAAACTGTATTCATTTAAACTCTGCCTGGCCCATTATCACTAGCCTCCTCTTGGCTAACTCTCACATCTTAAACTAACACATTTCTAATAGTCTGTGTGTCACCATGAGGTGGGTGGCTTACCGGAAGATTCTAACCTACATCCATCTCGGGTTAGGAGCGTCTGGCGTCTTCCCTTCTCCCCAGCCTTCCGTTCTGTCTACTCTGCCCACCTAAGGGCTGACCTATCCTACAGGCCAAGGAAGCGTCTTTATTAACCAATGAAAGCAACATAAAATACAGAAGAACCCACCTATACCAATATAAAAATTAAGTTTCCTTTTGTGTCCATTAGCTGTGTCATTTACTTTGCTAAGGAAATACTTGTTAATTACAGTTCTTGTATTATTTTACCTTGTATTATCACTAATTTATACATATTGTTTGAAAAATTATGTACTGAAAGGTCGAATATTGTGACTTATCTATACAGTTCCAAGGGAACCTCAGTGAAAATATTCATGCAACATTCAGGCATGTATAGACATTTGTATAAGGTCACCACCTCTTGATCCTTTCCCTGTCCATTAGTGGTTCTAATTAGCTAATGTTCATCTAACATATAAGACTCTATGGGCTTAGTTTCCAATTTTACTAGTTGATGTTTTCACTACAAACTCCGATACTCTGCCTCTTACATGTTTTTCTGCTTCCTCTTCTATAGGATTCTCTGAGCCTTAGATGTAGGAATGTTTTTTACATGTATTACTGATACTGGGCTCCACAACTCTTTTTAATTGACTGTGCTTTTCTGCAGTGGTCTCTGCGTGTTTCCTTTATGACAGGAGAAGACTAAACTTATTTTAAAGGATAAATGTTTATAGATTTTTTTTAAGGGCTTCTGCTGGTTCAGTAAATTAGTGCTTGTAGATTCTTCTTCAGTAACCATGACTTCACTAACATTGAATAGTTAGCTAGGTTTCCATAGAAGTCATGGTTTCGCTTTGGTTGAGTGGGTCTTATGTCTAATTAGAGAGCTGTTGGTTACTGCCAAGGTATCTGTGCCACGACTGCATTCTTAAAGTTACTGTACCATCCATCCTCATTATTGAACTGGTTCATTAGCATCAAAGCTGTGAAAGACTGGTGGTTGCTTCTCTTTTTTGGAAACTTGCTGGCACCTTTAGAAACCATAATATCTAGTCCGCAGGGAGGGAATATTGCACATATTTCCAGCTCAGGAGTCTCTGGGCACTGTTTCTAAAGTGCATGGTGTCTTCAGCAATAGGGACTTGCCTTCCACTTCTGGGGCCAGACAAGAGCAACTGCAAATAGGCTGTGTGTCTTGAGTCTTTTGGAGAGCCCTGTCCAGCTACTCAAAAGGACTTCCCATGACTGACTGTTATTAAGATTTTAGTTAGGTGTTCTTCAGCTCTTGGAGACAGGGCTGTCAGTTCATATAAATTCATTAAATCGTATATGAACCTTTATGTACAGAATTATGTGAAGTTTGATTTTAAATAGTATGGTTCCTTATGTTTGTTTCAGACATAAAATTTTTCGGTTACCTTCCTTCCTCCTGTTTGCACCGCCCTTCAACTTCCATTAAGAACAGCCCTTCCTTATTTCTCCTATCAGATCATTTATATCCTGTAGTTGTTTCAAACATCTTTATTGTACCTTACTTCCTCCTCCTTCAGTACTTACCTCCCTCAGGAACTCCCTTTCCTATTTCCCTATCAGATCAATTGTGTCCTGCTATTTACCTTCACCCTCCTCACATCTGTTTTTATATTTTCTTCCTTCCACTTCCCTAAGAAGTACTGGTAGTACTAATCTAATTGGTCTTAGTAATAAAAACCTGGAGACAAATATTAGGGAGTGAAAGCTGAAAGATCCCAGAAGTAAAGTAGCCAGCCACTAAAGTTCTTAACCTCTATGAAATCCTCGGACCGAAAGGACTGAGTTCCTGTCTCCTCCTGCTCTCTCCGCCCAGCCACCTCCCTAGTGCTGGAATCAAAGGCATGTGCCAACACTGCCCAGCCTCTATCATTTACTAGTACCTAGCTCTGCCCTCTGATTTTCAGGCAAATTTTATTTGAGCACAAACAAAATATCACCACAAGCATCTACTTTCTCATTGCTTCTTTTATGATAAAAAGTTTCTGTATGAACTATCACTCATGTTACAGCTAACATTAATGCCACCTTTCCAGTATAAAACACTCATCACCACAAAGCAGCAGTAAATATTTTAATTTATTAATTAGGAATATAGACAAGAGTTAATTTAATGTCATAAATAATCTGTAACATAATTAAAGATCAAATACTATCAACGCAGTAATCTTTACACTGAAAATATATGCTACAAATGAAAATACAGTGTTCAACTCAAATATACAAAAAATGAAAGTTTGACTTCAGAAAGTTATCAGAAACCTTATTCTGGTACAAGTTTTTATGTTTTAAATTATTAATAATTAATTAATCAATTAATAATTGATTTCAGACTCTATATGAAACATTAGAACATATATCGCCTATATTCAGAGGAATTGCTTAGTGGATGACTAATGTGGAGTTTCTATGGCTGTGAAGAGACACAATGACCACAGTAACTCTTATAAAGGAAAACATTTAATTCGGGATGGCTTACACTTCCAGGGGTATTGCTCATTATCATCGTGACAGGAAACATGGCAGTACTGTGGTAGAGAGGGAGCTGAGTGCTACATTCATATCAGCAGGCAGCAGGAAGAGTGACACTGAGCCAACCTGGAGCATTTGAAACAGTGATACACTTCTTCCCACAAGGTCACACCACTTAATACTGTCACTCCCTATGTGCCTGTGAGTGTCATTTACATTCACAATACAAGAATTAATATAAGGTTTATTTCTGGGTAAAATGTTTTCAAATTCATACAAGTGTAGAATTTCCTGGTGTTACTCTCTGATGTTAAGGTTTGAACATTGGTTAAAAATTTCCATCTATTCTACTCATGTTAAAGATCATTTTTCTTGGGTGAACAGTGGGTTAGTAGCATTACACTTGAATCTGTCTCTTACCTAAATCTTATGTGTTCTAAATTTAGAGTTGTGGTAATAGACTTTAAACATTCTTTACGTCCACTATGGATTCCATGGTGATACTTAAAATGTGAAAACCAGAGTTAGGAAGTGATGGCACATACCTTTAATCCCAGCACTCGGGAGGCAGAGGTATGGAGATCTCTGTGAGTTCAAGACCAGTCTGGTCTACAAGAGCTAGTTCCATGACAGGCTCCAAACTCTGTCTCAACCCCCCGCCCAAAAGAAGTAAAATAAATAAATAAATAAGTGAATAAAAGGGTTTGAAAACCAGGTAATGGAATTTGAGCATTTATAAAGGTTTTCTCATGAATGGATTTTTTGATGTTTTTGAAGAGTTTAGCCCACAGCAAAAGACTTGTCACAGTCTTTACATTTGTAAGGTTTTTCTCCTGTATGGATTCTGTAGTGGCTTTGGAGATGTGAGTGCTGGGTAAAGGTCTTGCCACAATCTGGACATTTGTAAGGTTTCTCTCCAGTGTGGATTCTATGATGAACTTGAAGAGTTGAGTCCCTGGTAAAGGATTTGCCACATTCTTTACATATGCATGGTTTCTCTCCAGCATGGATTCTGCAATGAGCTTGAAGATATGATCTTTTGGTAAAAGACTTTATACTTTACATTTGTAAGGTTTCAGTCTCCTATGTATTCTTTGGTGGGTCTGAAGTTGTGAGTCCTGGGAAAAGGACTTGCCACAGTCTTTACATTTACAAGATTTCTCTCCTGTATGGGTCTTGCGATGTCTTCGAAGAGATGAGCTAAAGGAAAAGGACTTACCACAATCTGTACATCTGAAAGGTTTCTCTCCAGTATGGAGTCTGTGGTGGGTTTCAAGACTTGAGCCCTCAGCAAAACACTTGCCACATTCATTACATTTATAAGGTTTCTTTGTGCTATGTATTTTGTAGTGAGTTTTAAGATATGCACCCCAAGCAAAGGACTTGCCACACTCTTTACATTTGTAAGATTTCTCTCCAGTATGGGTTCTGTGATGTTTCCGAAGACATGAGCTGTTTGTAAAGGACTTTCCACATTCTGTACATTTGTAAGGTTTCTCTCCAGTGTGTATTCTGTGATGAGCTCGAAGGTTTGATCCTTTGGCGAAGGACTTTCCACATTCTTTACATTTGTAAGGTTTCTCTCCAGTATGGACTCTGTGGTGGTTCTGAAGGTGTGTGCGCATGGTAAAGGACTTGCCACAGTCTGTGCATTTGTAAGGTTTCTCTCCAGTATGAATTCTCCAATGATCTTGAAGATTTGATCCTTTGGCAAATGACTTTCCACATTCTTTACATTTGTAAGGTTTCTCTCCAGTGTGGACTCTGTGGTGGTTCTGAAGATGTGTACGCAGGGTAAAGGACCTTCCACAATCTGTACATTTGTAAGGTTTCTCTCCAGTATGCACTCTGGAATGAACTTGAAGAGAAGAAGCACGAGTAAAGGACTTGCCACATTCTTTACATCCGTATGGTTTTTCTCCAGTATGGATTCTATGATGAATTTGTAGATATGATTCCGTGCAAAAAGTCCTTTCACATACTTTACATTTGTAAGGTTTCTCCTCAGTATGGCTTGTATAATGCTTTCTAAGGCCTGAGAACTGGGAAAAGGAGTTTTCACATTCTGTAAATTTGCTTGCTTTTTCTCCACTATGAAGCATCTTAATCCTGAGGCCTGAAGATCTGGAGCATTTCCCAGATTTCTTATATTTTTGACCAACAAAGAATCTCGAAGGCCCTGTAAAATTTGAAGGAGGGGTAAACTCCGGTCTGTATACTTCATATTTCTGAGGTTTTTCTCCAGTATGGATTGACTCATTTTGAACATTTAAATGGAAATTGAAGGAATTATCACTTCCAATAAACAGGAATGGTTTTCTTCTAATATTATCTAGTTTATCCTTCTCTATGTTAGATGATTCAACTGAGACTTTACTGTACTTATCACATTCGTGTCTGTAAAATTCTCCTGTAATCCTAGTTTCAGTACAAGGACAATTTGATGACCCATTTAAAGTTTCATCCTGCTGCTTATTTTTGGATAAATTCTCTTGGCTTTGGTCCTGCTGGTGGAAAGGAAATAGTGTGCACTGACCAGAGACATCCATACATCTACCATTTTTGTAACAATTCTCCAGAAAACAATTACTTATGTGACCATCATTAGGAGTTACATGATGATTACACTTGACCCATGAGTCATTACCTTGGTAAGTAATCCCTGTAAACTGACATTCAAGCCTCGCTGGATTCATACACTCATTCTTATGTTGATCTAAATGGCAGAACTTGTCACAAAGTAGATTTAATTTCTCAGGAAGTTGTAAAGAATTTGGAGTCAAACATTTTTCACACTGAAAACACTGTATGTGTTTTTCTGTATTATCAACTCTCTTTTCCTCACAAAGTGCTGAAGTACTGCTTATTCCCATACTATATAAAAAATATCTCAAACATTCTGATCTATAACCCTGTATGTCTCTTCCCAGTGTATTCACATTTCTCTGTAGAGTAAAGTTATATTTCAAAAACTGATGTGAACATTTTCCTAGAAGAGGCTCCCACTGTGAATCTGAAAGTGGCCCAGGGTGAGCCATGTCAGGAGAAGGTGGACTTTCTCGATCTCCTCTGTTAGGAATGTCAGCAGTGGGTGTTGCATAAAGATCATTTCCTTCACCACATAATTCATGCTCTTCATTGTCACCTGTACACTCCCAGAATTTCCTTACATGTAACTTTCTGAGGTTATTACTTTCAAATTGTCCTGGTCCTTCTCTCTGGAAAGATTCTTGCTTGTTCTCTGTTTTGAACAGCTCCTTGTTATGAAAGCACGACAGGGCTAGAAGAAAGAAAAGCAAATCATTATCTCACTTTGTGACCTTACATGAAAATAATATAAAAACATAATGGAAAATGGGAAATCAGTACGGGAACTGTAGCAAGATGGTGCTACCCAAACTTCATTTCTGCTGTCAGGAAACAAGTGTCCCAAACCTGAGGATTACAGGAGGCTATCATATGAAAACATGCAATGTAACCTGTAATAAATGGAAAGGCTGGCATCTATTTTGTAGTGTAAAAGACAAATTTTTGCTGTGCTTAAACATGCTTAATATAAACTATTCAGGGCCAGGTTCCCAAAGTTCAAATCAACACCAGCTGATTAGTCGGGTTGACTCAAACTGCCGTCTTGTTCCTCTATTGGCATTGGTAGTTCCACATGATCAAGCTATCATAGAACACATGACACTATCAAATATTTAAACAGCAAATTTTAAAAATAAAGGGTATACAGTCACCTAAATCAGCACATACTATGGTATATTCAGCTATCTCAACTTTAAATGTTTTTACTTTAAAGGTTAGTTCTTTTTCTACCTAAGAAAAAGTTCTTTTGCTAACTAAAAAGCATTTGCCACTAAAAGAGATACAGCTTGAAGTATATTAAAACTGTAAAGATCAAGAAACTAATCAAAAGAAAGAACAAGATGTCCTGCTAACATTCAGGAGAGGTTATACTGCATCTTTCCAGGAAATCAAAGTTCCATTTGGTACCTACTCTGATGCATTCAACCAGCACTGTATCCTGGAAATCAGCAGACAAAACACATGAAGACTGACAACAAACATATCAAGAGGAGACAACGCAAGAGGAAGATGATGATGAGTTGTAGTGACAACAAGGACACAATACTATGGACCCCCAAATAATGCTACTTTATTTACAAACTATATTATATATTGATACTCAGCTTGCCAATACAGAATCCAAATGCTTTTTGTGTGTGTGTGTGTGGTCACAGGGGATAAATGTTACTCCTGGAATAGACAGTAAAATGTTGTCTGTCATGGTAAGGATTGTTTTTACGCTTTTTGATTATCAGTCCCAGGAGTGATTACTGGTATAGTGACAAAGTTTAAAACATGACTGTATGATTAGAAAAAGTACTAAAATTACAACAGCTATATTGTCAGAAATTAATAGAACTGTGGATAAAATGAGGACGCTAGGAAGATAAGGCCTACAAGGCTCAAAGATGAGCCAACCTGAGTGCCTAACAGCAGGCACTGTCAGAGACCCTGATCATGCTAGCTAATGAGGGGTGACCACAGGATGTCAATGGACTGGAATGCAAACAGGGTGCTGGGAGGAGGAGATACAAGGCTCTCTTCATTGCTGAATACGTGAGTCTGCTGTTTGCCTTTTACTTGACTACTGGTCTCTATGTCATTAATAGGGTGCCTTCTCAATCTCACCCCCAAAGGAGTCTCTAGGACCCTGCAACATCTGGCACTTGAACAGGTTTATTGATTATAGAACAGGTTCCTCTAGATGGATATAAATAACTGCCAAGTCCTTTGAGTTTTAAGCTGTGGCCAGTAGTTCTCAGGCAAATATTTTTGTTTGATAATTATTGAGGTTTAGGGCTAAGCATAGTGGTTCTAGTTGTCTCCTTCTCACTTGCGGCAATGGACAGCACCCTCAAGATAGTGTATTTCAGTCAGGAGTTCCATCAGTGTTGTATGGTTTTGGTCCCTTTGTCAGGTAAAATGTTTCTTTCCTTCGTTGATGTTGTCTGTCATGTTTTTCTGCCAGTATGGTTAGGAAGAAGCATTTTTTTGTTATAGTTCACCCAGCACCTCCACATAAGGACTGACCTCCCAGGAGGTGGAACAAAGGCTTGGCTGCCAAACAACATCTCTCATGCAGAGACACAATGCCGGCATACAGCCATGACCTAAAAATCCAAGGAAGTCCCTGACTAAGCCTAAAACATGAAGGTCCGACAAAATTGTCCACCCCTGTTGACTGCCATCACCTCTCTGTTACTCACCTGCTGTCTCCCTTTACAAAATGGGTAACCTCTTAATCACCCCCACCCACCCCCCTTCCATGACTGATCTCTCTTTGGCATCTGATGATAAGGAGGCAGGCACATGCCACTTCCCTGTCAGCTCGTTCCCACTGTGGTGGGGGGGGGAGATGGGGACAGCACTTCTCCTGAGGCACTCTTGGAGGGAAGCGCTTCAATGTCCACCAGCCCCTGGTGGTGAAAACTCCCTCAAACTATGGCATGATCCCCAGCTGCTGCAGTCCCCATCCCCATCCCACCCCACACCCCTCTGTCATCTCAGGCCTCAAAGGCTGACAGAAGCCGTTCCGGTCACCTGGGACAAAAAGCTGTTAGTCAGTTCGGATTCCCACCCCAACAGGTGGACTCTCCCTTATCCAGAAGGTGTCTAAAGTCTCAGGTAGTGTAGTGTAGAGTAGACCTTGGCCGCACTAGGGAAATATTACTCAAAAAATTGATTTGGGATGGCCTTACTGTCCCCACATGCAATGCTGTTGCAGTGGACCTCAATGAAGATATTCACAAGTGAGAACTGGCCACAAGAGATCTTGACCCTAGTAATTGACCCATCACTGTCCTCACCACTTCCCTACATGCCTTCTTTGTGGACAGGCAGCATGCCAACAACACACTCAAGAGTCCACAAGTAGATAATCTTGCTGGGGATGTGGCAAAGCAGGCCATCTGTGGTGTGACGGCCACTGAGCAAAACCTAGGACCCAGATGTAATAAGGGATTTTATTTTATTTTTTTTCAACCAAATCAAAACTTTATTGAGAAAAACACTGATATAGGGAAGGTGGCGGGGTTCGGGCTCCAAACCACAGGGACAGCAACCAGTTTTAAAGATGAAAACCACAAAGAGACAGTTCCAGAGTCCCAACAAATCATAATTCTTGGGTATCATGCAGCCTTGGATCTTGGATAGTCTTAGATCAGCATATGACTATCTGTCCAACAGGTTTCCTCAGGGCAAAACACATGTGGAAATGAACCCTCACTTGTCAATGTGGACCAGTAATCCACAGGACAGCATAAAAATTTGCAAAATTTGTACAGCTTTCATGATCCTTCCTCATTATGTTGGTGATTCTTTGGGAGGATTGTAGTTTTACCGTATCAGTCACACGTGAAATAGCTGTTATTTCCCCCATAATTCTGACCTTTCTCAAATATTTTTTCTTTTAAGATTCAATAGATGGTGTGGGAGAATTGTCTGTATTCTGTCAATTATGTTTTAAATAAATGCTGTTTGGCCAGTAGCCAGGAAGGACGTACAGGCAAGATAACCAGACAGGAAGTAGAGGTGGGGAAATGAGAACAGAAGAATTCTGGGAAGGAAGAAGCCCATTCCTCCTCAGTCCTGTACAGACACTGAAGAAGCAGGATGTTACCTGCCCCACTGAAAAAGGTACCGAGCCACGTGGCTAACATAGATAAGAATAATGGGTTAATACAACTTATAAGAGCTAATACAAAGCCTGAGCTAATGGGCCAATAAGTTCATGATTAATGTAGACTTCTGTGTATTTTCTTTGGGATTTACCACCTGTGGGAACTGGGCAGGACAGAAACCCCAACAAGCAGGCCCTTATGTTACAAACAGGGACTAATGCTTTTCAAATTTCTTAACTGGAATTACTAACTATAACTTCTAATTCTGGAAACTTCTCTGATTCATTGGAGAAAGTTAGGTACATTGAGAAAACAACACTTAGAACATTAACCATGTCTCACAGTTCAGGAAAATAGAGCAGGGCATGCATACACAGAATAAGAAAAAGGCCTCAGGGAATGCACACAGTGCCAACTACTGAGAGTAAGTTCCCTGGACACCAACCTCAGAATCATTTGTATGATCTGGTATGTTCCAAGAGTAAAGAAGACAATGCAAAATGTGGGATAAATAGAGCCACCTTTACCATTAATAGTAGCTTATATTGGTGAAAGAAGTATGGTATAGTGAGTTGGGAAAAAAAAGTGTCAATAAGGGATTTTATTAGGCAAAGGATTGCAGACCATAGCCTGATGAAGCACCTGCCCCTTTAAACTCCAGGTGGGGCACTCCTTAGCCCTATTATTAAGAGGAAGCACTGGCAATCAAAAAATCTATTGGACACTGTCCGTTTTTTCATACTCCCCAATGCTGACCATCTATCTTGATGGGCAAGCTGTTAGAGGCTTGGTGGACATGGGTGCAGACATCACCATATTATGACAAACGAAGGCACTTATCTTTGCCCGTTGGAAATTTACAGATGGCTCTCCAATTAGTGGAGTAGGAGGCCAATAAGATAAAAAAATAAATAAATAAATAAACTTACTACCTGTTCAGTCCATTGGAAAGACCTTGATGGCAACAAGGGAGCCACTCACCCTATCATTTCTAGGGTACCTAAAAAACTCTGGAACAGAGACATCCTGGAGGAAAGGGGTGGTGTCCTAATTACTGCCAATAAGAGTTTTCTTTGATGACCTTCAGGCCCATGAAAAGACAGATTTGGCAAATTGCGATCCTACGCATGAGTCACACCCCTAATTCTAAGTGCCACTGTCCCTTAGAAATCCACCACAATCAAACCTCCTTACCCCATTTCATTGACATGGCTCTAAAAATCAAGACATCTGGGTGAACAGTGGCCTATAATTGAACCCAAACTGTCAATCCTAAAGAAATTTATTGCAGAATATAATTATATGGCATGGCTAATTGGCTGAAACTTTCTGTCCATCCCTGATCAAGAGGTGAGATATCTCTTTTCATTGATGGAGGGCCCCCCTGCCCATCCTTCAAGGTTAGGCTTACTCATGAGGCTAAAGATCTATGACAAAGGGTTTTGGCCATTCCAGCTACCTCTAGCCTGCAATGCCACGACCCTCAGAAGTCCTGGTTGGCAGTGATCCTCTGGACACCCAGGGGTTTGGGGAAGTATATGGCAATCTGTGTCACTATTATGGATACATCAAGTACATTCTGATCTGTGTAAAGTCACCTCTAAGTTTGATCAATCCTTCCAAATTGGCCTTAAGGCACAAGTGTGGCAGAGAAAACATAAGGACAAGAGCCAGATAAGCTTGTCTTCCCTATTCCCCTGTTCTCTAAAGATTACCCAGTCAACCCGGATGGGCTCTATCTTGTTCCAAGAAATAGTTGCAAGATTCTCAGGAACTATGGACAATCATTTGCCAAAAAAACAACAGTTTCAAAAGGAAAGCACCTTTATATCTCTCTGGTCCACATTAAAGGTCTTCTGAAGAACCAGAGGGAACTGTAGAATTCTGTATACCGATACTAATTCTAATCCCATAGAAGCTTCCTCGTGTGTGTGTGTGTGTGTATGTGTGTGTATTAAATCAATTTAAATGGCATTCCTATGTCACAGTAGAGACAAAACCCTAATCCAACACCATATACTAACAAAGACTCCACTATAAGGAATGAGTTACATCTTTTTGATTAATTAGTCCAAAGACTCCAACAGGCACACCAAAATATAGAGGTTATGTTGCTTTTGCAATTAACTCCCATTCAGAACCTGACATAAGACCTAGATTCTTTGAAAAGTAAGAAATAGAGTTGGTGCTCAACTGGATATTTCATGTCCATAGATTCGTATTCATAGTTCCCAGGAAGGTAAAACACGTTGCAGGAGGAAAAAAGCAATCATGAATATGAGATAGCTATGAATCCTATGGTCTCCCATGATAAGATTCGCCATCAGCCCGAAGTAAAAACTTACTAGTATGCTGCTAGATTAATACGTCAATAAAATGATTCCTAATGACACAGGACTGTACCCTTAGATCTATGCATCACTCAACCCTCAGCAGATAAGTTTAACATAACACCCACAATTGGACAATGTGCCGAGAATGAGATACTGTGGAGCACTCAGAACTATAGGGCCTATATATAGGTCTTTAGGGCCTATATATGAAAAGGCAGAACAACTGTAAAGACCAGAGGTCATGGATAACTACAGATAAGGCATTTTCCAGGTATAACAGGACTATTGAATATATTATACTAACTAAGACTGTGACAACATGCACAAGATCTACACAAGCTCAAGACAGAGAAACTCCCAGCAAGGAGAAGGAGAGAAAGTAGGCACAATCTCCCACACCTAGCCAAGCACCTATTTGAAGTCCACAGATTCTGGGAGAGGGAAAATCAGTATCCTTCAATGGAATGGAGATGTTATATTGACCACATTTCAGAGTAAGCCCCATGTTCAGAAGCTACGGCCAACAAAAATCCAAATCTTTGGCCTTTTGTGATTTTTTTAGTCTTGTTTTGTTTTCATTTTTGAGAAACAGAGTGCATATAAAAAAGAAACCATGTCGTTGAGTTAGTGTGACTGAGGGAAAGTGGATAGGAAAATGGTAAGAGAGGAGAAAACATAAGAGAAATATATATTTTACAAAATTCTAAAAAAACACAACAAAACCCCCAACCAACCAAGCAATCAAACAAACAAACAAAAAACAAGTAAATGAATCTAGCACTGGCTGGCAGCATACAAATGTACCATGTACAAGAACACACAATAACCCTAAAAAACAGTGCCACACTGATTTTGAAAAAGTAGATATTGCCTCAACACTATTTAGTTGAAATGAGATTAAAAACAATGTAATTCCACTGTATACTACATTCTGGATGCATTAAGTATCATTTCTAATAAGGAGATGGGCTAATACCTCTGCAAGTCAGTATTGCTATTTGCTTTAAATTCACCACAGGAGATGATGTTTCACTCCAACTTACCTGATCCTATGCCTTTTGCCTCCTCTATGCCTGCAATTGAAGATTCTTTGTTTTGTTCAAGACAGATGACTAGTTCTGGTTTTGATACAGGAAGGCTTGTGCATTAGAAGAAACAAATGACAATTTCCTTACATTAAGTTTTCTCTGGTCAGGTTTCAAACACGGGTTTTTAGCCAGTAGATAAGGAACTAGAGTGGAAGAGCCACAGGAGACTTCCTAATTGTTACCACTTGAGAGATGCTTTAGACCTTTCAGAAATTGATACATTTAATTTTTGTATATATTTACTCTCCTTTAAATTACTCCGAGAAAAAAAAATACAACTGGTGGAATCAATTTTCACAAAGATACGCATATGTGCTACTAAATGTCAGATACGTGTAAAAGTACTATTAAATTGAAGGAAGGATTTTGCTAAATATCAAGGTAGAGTGGTTTAAAATGATTCTATTAACAACTACCACAGTCTAGGACAAACAGAGCTGAGATTCAGAAAACAGACAGGTATAAATAGAAAACATATTTGATAGAAACCGTAGAATGAAGTAAAAATAATGAAAGAAAAGTGTTCTCACCCACAGAGACCAAGTTGCTGTAGTTCTCCAACATGACAACCCAGTACAAAGTCCTCTGAGCAGAGTTCAGGCATTCCCACTCCTCCTGGGAAAATTCTATGGCCACGTCCTTGAAAGTTAACAGACCCTGAAATAAAAATTGTTTCATTCTGTGTCCACTGGCTGAGTCTTTACTAAAGTGACTGAAATTTATAATTAAGTACAAAATTTGTTTTGTTATCATTAATCAATCTACATTTTCCTAAAGTTCTGATCTGGAAGGGAGGGAGTACATTTTGACTTGTCTACAAAGATTCAAAGACCCTCAGATAATTTAATGGGCGTGGGTCTCTCCTCGGTAAGAAGTAATCATCTACATCTTTCTCTATAGCACTTAGTATCTACAGTCATCTCTATTTCAGAAAGTCTGTAAATATTTCAGATCATGCATTCTTGGAGAGAAATATAAAACAAGGGAAGGGGGGAAGCACATTGCAGCACATAGGTGACATAAATTTTAAAGGGTTAATATTGAGAATCATACAGAATAATAAAAACAACAAAATAGGCTAACTATGATGATCAGGTCCATGTTAGTCTTTAGAAGGATGGAGGACCTGGTGACAACTCATCTCTGTTATCTTTTGTAGTCTCCTCCAGCTGGGTGTGATGGGTACACAGGGTGACAGTGTCAGCCTTCACTGATGTAGAAGTGGTGAGGATCACAGTGTATGGGCCTTTCTATGTTGGCCTCTGGCTCTGGGTTAGCATCCTCTTCACCCACATAGGTCGCCAGGATGGAAGTTGTGGGCAGACTCAGACACGGGCAAGGGTACAGCCTCTTGACCTTTCTGATAAATGTTCTCTGGTTCTGTGTAGGGCCTATAACAAATTGAGAAGGAAGGGGTTAGTAACTTGTTCCTCGGGAACTTCTCTATATGGGGTGCACCTCACCTTTAAGCGGGCAGAGTAGGAGGTTGGCCCAATTTTACCAGTCGAATATTTAGTTTACCTATTCTGAGCATATCATAAAGTTTATCAACACTGCAGGTTATGCATGACGGAGAGATTGATCCTGAAGAATATGTGAGGCAAACAGATGACATGCTCTGTACAAGAGTTGACATTGGCAATCATGTGAGAAAATGAAAACAAAGTCTTTTAAAAAAGTGAGGAAATAGTGACTGCTTGAGGGTTCTGCAAATGAAGCATTCCTGTAAGAACAACCTGCCCCATCCCCGTGCACACCTTAGAACAAGCCATCTCTCATTAACCTTCTGTTTGATATTCTCAGGAAACTTCACCTCAAAATCTCACCTTCCTCATGATAATCTAGATTCGAAGGCAAACAGCAAACCCTCAACACCTGTTACTATACCCAGAGACTAGAAAGCTGGAATCCAATATGACCTCACTCTGCCCTGTATCAGAGCAGATGCGCTTCCTCAAAAGCTCCTAGAGGAAGAACAAGCCTAAGGGTATTCCTTTCTGTATTTAGGTAGGCAAGTGAGAGGAAGGCCTACACTACAGACCTCTGAAGGTAACTGAAATCACCTGCTATACATTACACATGCAGGCTGGCATTTCCATTGGAGCCTGAGCACAGCTGTCAGAAGCCCTAAGGACTCTTTTCCTCACTTTCTTTTTCTCTGTGATGTTTGAACAAAACAATATTGATCATCCTCTTGAGAATAACTGACAAGATCTGTGGTGTAGCAACAGCTAAAACTATTTCTCAAACTGACTGAAAGATTTAGATGCTTGATACCAAAACGGAGCGAATCAATCCATGTCCCCCAACTGTCTCCAATGAGGTAGTCTGGTTTCCACCTCCCAGTCTAAAATCCTATGATGCTGCAGCATGACAGAGATGCTCATAATTAGATTCTTTTACAAGTTACCTTTTCACAATGACATTGCTTCTCTAGGATGCACTATCAAAAGCACTAATGTAAGAAAGAGACATGAGAAACAGAAGGTGAAATTCAGACCAAAATGTGGGATCTCAGCACTGCTCTAACGCCTTTGGTTGTTAATGTAGACACCTAAACTCCATCCTCAAACATCATTGTCATTGTCGGCAGTTTAATGTATATAAAAGGATGAAAAATCTCTCATATATAAGTGTGCTCTGAAAAACAGGAATTCCTTAATTCAATTGTACCAAGAATGCACTGCACAATACCAGGAAGTGACACTGTACTCCATTTCGGACCTCACACATATTCAGTTTGTCTTCATTTTCTTCAGAAATTGTACACTAACTACTCAACCATTCCTTTAATATTTAAAGGAACTGCTCAAGCTTTTCTAATTTCCTGTTCCTGTTTTCCACTGAGGTAAGGTGTCTCATAAAATGCAAGCTGTATTCCATGTATCTAAGGATGCAGAATACAGGTTGCATGGATGCTGCACTGTGAAATTTACATTTCAGAATTCACTTCAAATTTACTACAAATGACAAATATCCATTGAATTTTAAGTGATCAGTAGCATACCAGTGCATAAAAAATTCCTCAAGTTAGAAATAAAGCAAGAATTGAAAACATCCCTCAAGAGACTTAAATATAAACAACTCCAACATGAAGAAGAAGAAGAAGAAAAGAAGAAGAAGAAGAAGAAGAAGAACAACAACAACAACAACAACAACAACGAGCAGCACACAGTACAAGGAATGAGAAAAAAAAAAAAAAAGTCCCATCACTTTGGATACTCAAGCAGAAGTATAGTGGCAGCATTGAAGATGTAGTGCACCAGTGCTAAGCTTCTCCTTACTCAGAAAAAATGCAGGAAAATAAACCTATGTTAACTAAGACTTTTGGTCACAGTATTTTCTTTCTTATTGATTCAGACTCTGTATATCCACAGTCATACACACTCTTCTCTCCTTTCCCCCAAAATAACAAGTCTTTCCTCCTTTAAGTTTCTTTGATCATACTTTCTTTTTAATCACAGTAATAGACACATTTAACACAAGAGAGAACAAGCATTGGTGTAAAGGATTAAAAGAGAATTATCGAACAGGAAGAGAGAAACGAGTTTCACATGTTCTCGTCATTACTGAAATACCAGAAAAATGGGCCCAAATCAAACTTTCGTCCTTTTTGTTAATTTCATCCATAAATTTCAAACAGCAATGGAGTTAAGCCCCCATCTCTTACGTGTTTTGGGTAAGAACCTTCTTATCAGACTATGTATGCAGGTACTCGTACACACATGGGCAAACACCATATGGGCACACGTGTGCGTGCATACACACACACACACACACACACACACACTAATCTGAGGTTGTCTATTTAAATCATCTTTTTAATTTAATGTATTGCAAGGTAAATTAAAACTACTAACATGTATTTTATGGGATTATAAAGAGACTTAGAATAAATATTACACGTGGTTTTATAATATAGATTGAGGATTAACCAATGATTTATTTATACTATATTCCATATAATTTTGTTATATTCATTTCAATATCCCTGTAATACTAAATATGGCCATTTAGAACAATACTTTGCCAGTTAGTTCAGGTTTAAGTTCTGCAGGAAACTTCCCTAAGGAAACACCCAGTATGCCCCTATTATATAGGAATGAATGAATAGAAAGAATCTTTATTTCACAGAGGTTCAAATAATGGGGTAGAGTTTAATAATATGAATGACTTTTCCATCGTAGAGCAACATTTTATATTATATCATGAAATATAATACATTTTATTTGTTAAAACAAACCACATTTCCCTTGTCCTTAAACACAGCTGTCAAATTTACATTTACTTGGAAAAAACCTGGTTTCAGCCACTGAGAAACAATTACTCAGATTAAGAATCACTTTGCCAATTCTGAAAACTTGTACAAAGTTATTAGGTTATCTGCCAACCAGGTTGAATTTTTTTTCAGATATACAAAGAATAGGTTACAAATACTGGTTGTTGTTCACATTCATTTCTGTCTATAAAATCTTACTGGAAAATTTCTACTGTGAGACCCACCAGCATTTAATAAACTGGCAATATTGTCCTAATGAAAAGCAATGAATGAATTATTTTAAACACTCCAAATAATTTGCTACTGGAATAGAGAATATTGCCTTACTGTTTTCACATCCTGCATGTCTCCAGGAACAGAACAAGGGAATGAGGAAAAGACAGACAGATACATGATAGGTGATCTCGGCTCTCTGATGGTGAAACTACATCACCAGGAAAGCTACAGCTGAACAGAGAGGCCAGGCTATTGCACACAAATAACAGAGTCAGGGTTGATAGATACAGCTCAACAAAGACATGCTTGGCTCGTATGAGCAGTCTCTGTAGCAGAGCTGTGTTCAGGCCTGCAACATCTGTACACACTGTCAACATCCACGTGTGTACCAGAGGAGGCTTTGTCGCCTTCGAAACTTCACATACTGGAGAGGGAGATGCTTTGCTTTTCCCATGGTTCTGAGGCTATGGTCTTTGGCATGGACATATACCCAGCCACTCAAGCCTTCACACTCTAAGAGCTGCTTTTGCCTGCTGACTGCATCTGTTAGAATTTGTCTAAAGCAATCTACGTTGTACTGTCATGACATGTTGTTCTTTGCATCGTGACTCATGGAACATCTGACATTAATGATACCATATCAGTATATAATGGACACTCATCAGTAATTGAACACAAGCTTTAATATAGTTATTAGGTTTTGAAAAAAAAGAAGGGATTTGAGACTAAAAACAATTTCTAATACATTCTATTAAAAGCTCAAGTACTACCAACACAATCATCTTCATACCAAAGCTTATACAGATACCAATACACTGAGCCAATAAATTTACACAAATTTTGTGTGTTTTTTTTTAATGTGGATGGTTACCATTAAACTATGTTTCAAATTGTTACAAGAAACCAACCTGAGAGGATTACTCAAACACAGTTTATACTATCAATTGTATTTAATTGGTTATAGCGTATAGAGGCAATTAACAGTCTTCTTTCCAGCCAGCTGAGAATACACTCAGGTATTCTATCCTTAAAAGCCTTTAGAGCAGCTGGGTGGTGGGTGCCCACGCCTTTAATCCCAGCACTCAGGAGGCAGAGGCAGGCAGATCTCTGTGAGTTTGAGGCCAGTCTGACTTACAGAGTGAGTGAGGTCAACAAAGTGAGTTCCAGGGCAGGCACCAAAGCTACATAGAAACTCTATCTCACAAAACCAGAAACACACACACCAGAAAAGAAAAAAAGAAGGAAAAATAAAGGACTTTATAATGGCAAACACCAGATCCTGTTATCTTACTCTGCAGCTACAGCGGGAGATTTGGTACAATCAACCATTTTAACAGATGCTGAGAAAAGCAGTTAGTTGGAAGGGGGTGACATAACAGGCAGTTTAACAGAAGTCGAGATAAATTATCTGGGTCATCTTGACCTCAGGTTCCTAGAAGAGAGGTGGGTAATTTTCCATCAAGGAGGTCAAATTCTAGTCAAACTTAAAGAGGCCTCAGAAAGAATATGAGGTGAGAGAACCTCTGCACCGTCTTGCCCTGTCACATTCCCCACTGAGTCTATGGGCATGAGTTAAATTATTGACTCATCCTGTTATGGAAGGAAACGTTGGTCCTAAGAACCACTAGCTTAACTGAGTTCATTCTGTTTTATACATAGTTGGCCATGCAGTTGAGGATGCAGGGTCCCTCTGTTAGTCCAGTCCAATAAGAATCAATGGTCCAGTTAATGCTGACAGTGAGGCAGTCAGCCATGGGGACTATTAGGTAACAGAGGCTGATACCAATTATCTGATCTACATCTCCTTTTCTCCCTTTCTTTGGGTTTTTTTTTTCCTGAACATAGCAAGGTTTACCTAAATTACTCCTAAGTGGTTAGCATAAAAACAGCAAGTGATTCTCCTAAAGTCATGCAAAGTCCTCACTGCTTCATTAAAAAAAAAAAAAAAACAACAAGTTGAGCCCCCTTAAGTTCTATAGCACTACCTTTGTGGAAGAGTCAGCTTGGCTCTCCAGCATGGAAACAGAATTCTACAAATGGCCTAAGTCTATCTGGGAACCGAGTCTTCTAAAGTTTTGGCACCCAACAACCAAGGCTGACGTGCCTATGGCAAGTCCACCAGTTTATTCCCACCACTACTAGGATCAGGAGAGCTGGGGCCCATTTGACTACTAATAACAGTGAGTCAAGGCCAATATAAGCTCTTCCCTCTTCATTACAGGCACATGCCTACAAGTAAGATCATAGACCAGTATACATAGAGTGGAGGTGTAAATTTCCAATGAGTTGGAGGAGCCACATTTAGTCAAACCAATTAGCACAAGACAAGCAAGCTAGTTGGATTCAGGGGCATGAAATAATATATATGGTCCTCTAGGCTAGCACTGGTTCATTGGGCATTGGCACAAATTTTATTATAAAGAAGCAAGGCTGTAATTTGAGGACATGATACAGATACCTTGTTCTTGACAAAAAACTCACCACTGGTGGGCATACATAAAATTTAAACCCCATAGGCCTTTTTCTAGCTAATCCTCTCCACCATCTAATTTACTGATCCCCATACCTCCCTAGATCCCTACTGTTTCATCCCTTGAAGGGACATAAAAAAACACAGGTCCACCTGAAAGATAGCATTTAATGATTCACCCAACAACATTAGACACACTCACTAAGTTCAGTGACTTCCAGTGACCTCTAAATACCGAACACAAGCCAGCCAGATTACAACTGCTTCCCAGTCACTAATATGCCCCAGATCATCTTGACAGTCAACAAATGTTCCCTAAGTGCTATTTCCTAGTTTCCATATAACATAAAATAACTACCAACACAGGGGTCCAAATAATATATCCCATCATGGAAGCAGCATTTATGTTGTTCTTCTTTTTTTTTTTTTTTTTTTTTTGGCAGGGTCACTGGGTCACTGGCCTAGAACTCATTATGTAACAGAGGTTGGCTTTGATATCCTGGTCACCCTGCCTCCTCCCAATGCAGGGACTATAGATACGTACCACCACGCCTGGCTTGGAAGCATCATTGAAACAAGCTTCTAGAAACTATTTTTGCCATTCAGGCTTGGTGACTGGTTATATTAATAACACAACTCTCACTTCAATGGCAATATGAAGTTTATTCTAGAGCCAAGAATGTGTTACCATGGCCTGGGAGCACAGATTCAGGCTATCCAAAGACCATGTGCCAATGCAAAAGAGTTTGATGAAATCTTTCTAGTAAGAGTATGAAATCAGAGTACTTTTATAGTATGTTAATGAGAGCATCAGAATGGTTTAGAGGATGCTTTGCCAACATGCCTGACAATACAAGTTTGATGTCTGGGACACACTGGTAGAAGAGAACTACCTATAACTTACACATGCACATGCTCCCAAACACATATGATCACACAACACACACACACACAAACATATAGAAACCCGCTCTCAGAAAATAGAAAAGAGAAGGCTTTAGGAAGAGACAAAAATGGTCATCTGATTTCCATGTTCATTTCCATGCGAGTACAGTCAAACAAATATGTACACATATACACCAAAACAATATCAACATAAAGCTAACATTGGTGGGACCATGAGATAGGTGCGTTATAATAAAGTAGGGAAATCTCTATTATGGGCCTCAGATGCTCTCCAATGACTTCCTTTGCCTCTCAGTTATTGGAAATCACTGAGCTGTTCAGGTGAAACACAGGGATGGACACTGAATAACTATCGAAGGAACAAAGACAGCTAAAGATGATTAAACTCCATACCTGAAACAAACTCTACAATCAATAGTACTTTCCATTTCATCAGCCTCAAAGAATCTTTAACATAGGTGCAGATTTTAGTTTCTGGAAACTTCAGTTGTAGGCCTATAATCTCAGCACTCCAGAGTAAGGGAGCTCACAGACACATTTCAGGCAAGACTGCTCTGCAAACAGCTGCAGGCTAGTCAGGATTACATAGGGATACCCTTTCAAAGGAGAGACAGGAAAGAAAAAAGAAGGGAGAGAGAAGGAGGGAAAAAACACTTGCTGCTTTAGCAGAGGTCCCAAGTTCAGCACCCACATGAGGCTCACAGCCTCATGTAACTCTAATCCCAGGGTATCAGATCTCCTCTTCGGGGCTTCTCTGGGCACTATGAACACAGTTGGTGTACCTATATACAAGCAGTCAAACACTCATATATAAAATAAAACAAACCTTAAAAATGAAACACTCAAAAAAATAAATAAAATGAATAAATAAAAGTTGGTGTACCTATATACAAGCAGCCAAACACTCTTATATGTAAAATAAAAATAAACCTTAAAAATGAAACACTCGAAAAATAAATAAGGAAACACACATATACACACACACCTGCTTTTACTGAGAAACACTGTGTATGTCTTCATCACTTTGGTTCTGACTTCTACTCTGCTCTAATTACTAACCTATCTCATCCCCAGCCAGGCCTCCAGGTAAGTGATCCTCCAACCCCTGCCTCCAGAATGCTAAGATTACAGGACAGTCCTGACTTCCTTGGTCATATTCTCCCTCCTTCTGCTCTTCAACTGGACCTTAGGAGCTCAGTGCAGTGCTCTGATGTGGGTCTCTGTCTCTATCTCCATCCGCCTGATGATGGGATTCTATTCTATTTTGTAGATGTTGTCTGACTATTCTTATATGTATCAACTTATTTATGAGGATCATATGCATGCCTTCCCAAGCCTGTATGTAGGGGAGAGGGCCTTGAACTTCCCACAGGGCAGGGTACTTCGCCCTCTCTCAGGACTGGAGGGGGAGGAAGGAGGGTATGTGGGGGAGCGGGAGGGAAGTGGGAGGAGGGAAGGAAGTGGAAATTTTGATTGGTATTATTTATAAAGTAATAATAAAAAAGGATTACAAGACAGTCATGTACCACCACAACCTTCAGGGCTATTTTAATACATAACTATTAATTTCTAAATCTTAAGCCTCAAGTCAGTATACCAGAGACAGGCATGGGCTCACTAGTGCAATTTAAGGCTTCTTCTGGCTAATGTAACCAATGTATGAACTCTCGGCCTCTGTTTTTCTTTTTTCCTCTAAAAAAAAAAAAATCAGGTGGAGCTCAGCTGGAGAAAGCAGCTCACTGGGGAATAAAGAAAAAATATATATATTCTTAAAATTCCAATTTTTTTTTCTCAATTTGGATATGGGTGTTTTTGCCTGTCTGTGTGTCTATTCATCACAAGCACAAGCGATCAGTACCCAGGATACCAGAAGGGAGCAATGGATCCCTTGGAACTGTAGTTCCTGCCAGTTCAAAGCCCCCCCCCCCCCCCCCCGTGAGTGTGGGTGCTAGGAACCCAGCCCTGCTGAGCCATTTCTAGGCTCCCTCTGCTTTTCAACGTCACGGGTCTCGACAATAGGCATACTAGTTGAGGCTGGTTCTTGCCTGTTTGGATGCAGAAACTTAAGCTTCTGCCCTAAAACCACTTTGGAGTGCCTTTCTGCTTAACTAATCCTCACTACAGGTCCCAGGCACAAGCCAAACTACTGACCCAGCCACGATCTGCAGAGGATCCCCAATAGTTATGGAAACTGGCAATAGAAATTAAATTAGGATTAGTTTTAAAAAAAACATTTTTTCTGTTTTCAGCTCCAGTTTCATATAAGAAATACAATACAGGGAAGGGAAATGATCAGAACACTTGGTTACAGGTGCCAGAAACAAGGCTTATTATGTTCCAGCTCTGCTGAGTGAGCAAATACTAAACATACCCGTATTTACTGTCTTTCATTCACTTCTTTCTTTTCAGTAGAAGGAATCTATAGCTTATACTGTTTAGGCTGACGTGGATGACGGATACTGTGTCCCCAGTTCACACGTAAATAAACTCATTTTCCCATTTTTACTTACCGCTTGGACTTTTTCTCCCCTCAGGCCCGTGTTTGGCTCGGAGTCAGGGCTCCAGTTACGAGCTTCTCAAACACTACCGTACCAGAAGTTGCGCGGTCGCCTTCACAAGCACCGGTCCCAGGCTCCAGCGCTGCCCAAGCCGCCCCTCCAGCCTGACTCCCAAACCAAGCACAGGCCACCTCGGGGTACTCACTCAGAGTACCAGAATCTCGCGGATCCTGCTCCCACACTCACTGAACCCTCTGCCCCGACTGTCCTCACACAACTTTTATGAACGACGGGGTGAAATCCCACAGGAGAGCACACTGGGAAGTGACAAACAGAATGAAACGGGGCCGATCCCCACCTGTAGCACAAACCCACGCGGGTCCTCCCAGCGTCCTCCCAGCTCGCCGCCACTCTCCCCTAACGCTCGCTGCTACTCCGAGACCCGGGACAACCGCAGGCGGGACCCGAAGTGCTCCCGCCGACACCCACAGTTCCAACGGCCGCACTCCACGCACACACACAGTCCTTGCAGTGAACGACGAAAAGACCTAAGAGGAAGTGACCACTCTAGGCTACTTCCGGTTATTTTTGTTTAATGAGTCCCTCAGCCTACACTCCTGCTGCTTGTGGGAAGATACACATGCGCGCTACCACTGGTGGAGGTAAATCTTGCCAGTACTTATTATGGCTCATTTGCCTTCAGAAGGTGACATGGCCGCACCCACAATCCAGTGACTGATAGGAGGCCACCATCAAACTGCATCAGTTCCATACAAACAGGTTTCTCTGAGAGGAACAGGCTTCTGCCTCAGCTGCCTGGTCCCCTTTTCTTTGGCTTTCTATTTTCCGATTATTTCCCTAAACCCTTTTCGGGATACTGTATCAACTCTTCAGAATGTTTATTTTGGTTTTTCAGGTGGTTAAGTGTATAAAATAATCCAATAGTGAAAATCTAAAAATTTAATGATATTCTTTAGGTAGAAGCTACCTACAAGCTGCAGGTATACTTCCTCCAGAAATGGCGTTGGGAAGTAACTCCCTGTGTTCTTCTGTTCTTTGAAATTCCAGAGGTCATTCTTGCCTCTGCAAACATCTTGTGTGGACCTAATGGCCTTAGTATAGGCAGTTGCAACCACAACCTGCCTTCTCTAGTTGTTTGCCGACAACAAATGATGAATGGCTTCCTGTGAAGAAGAAGGCAGATGCTTGGTCCTGTATCCGTTCCCTTTCAGCCTAGGCTTCCTGACACAACCATCACTGGAGCTCTTACATGTACAAGAATGAAACCAGACCTTCATCTCTTACCCAGCACAAAAAAAAAATCCTTAATTCAGTCAAGGCCTTCAGGTAAGAATTTCCAAGTTGTTGTCTAAATTTTGTCATGAGAACATGCTGGATAGAAGATAAAACTGTGTCAGTCTTTGGGGAAATAAAAAAAAGTAACCCATGAACTGGTAGGATGTACATATATGCTCTATACTTAGGAAGTAGAGGCAAGAAGAACCAAGAGTTTGAGGCTAGCCTACATTAAATCAAGAGCTTACATCTTTCTTGAACAAAAGCTCATGTCTCTAAAACCACACAATTATCACAACAAAGTGTAGTTTGTTTTTATTTTACTCTTTACTCTTTTGGGGGGCACCCAACTCCAAATTAATACAAAGAGGTTTATTATTACTTATGAATCCCCAGATTTAGCTTGGCTTGTTTCTAGTCAGCTTTTCTTTCTTTTTTTATTTTTGCACATATTTTAATTTTATTTATCTCTTTTTTGTATACCAATCCCAGTTCGTCCTCCCTCCCCTCCTTCTGGTTCCCCCATCTTCCACCCACCCCATCCAACTTTGGCTCCCATTGAGGGTCAACAAAATATGTCACATCACCCCATCAAGGTATGACCAAGCCACCCCGCATGTCTGGGCTGAGATAATGCAGAAATTGATCAATTACTGATTGGAAGTGTG
>JAQHUG010000728.1:255044-270263 GCA_028555095.1 Dicrostonyx torquatus | reverse complement strand
TCTTTCAGGTCAAGCTTTGTGGACTGTGACATATTTACTGGAGACTTCTTCCCCAGCTTCCTTTTCTTCATTGCCCATGAAGAGAGCTAGGACTCAGAAAATAAGGCTGACATATCTGACTGCCCTATATTCCAGATTTAGCTGCAGATAAACAAAAGGAGTCTTCCCTCTTCTTCTTTATTGTTTACTTCTTTTCATTCTTTATTACCTGACACCAAATGTCACCAGTTTCCTCTAGGTGTTAGATATGGCTAGACCTTTTGGAAGGGTACTTTGATGCTTGAAAAGTTATATGAAAGATTTTTTTCCCCATCCAGAAAGCCAGTTGCCATCTAAAGACTGGGAAAGTATGTAAGTGTCAAAAAACAGCATTTAAAAACTGTAACCTTTCCTAAAAAAGAAGAACTTGTATCAACAAGAATCACATCCATCAGTGTATACAGTAAGAAGACTTTAACAGGGATTTTAAAGTTTGGGATCAAGTCAAAATGCATGCCATTAAGGATCCTCTTACTAAAAACAAAAGCTTATTCAGCACTACTAAATTTGCTCATAAATTGTCATCTCTGATTTAGTAGCTATTTTATAGAGAGGAATAAGCAGAGCTTGGCAGAAACACTGAAATAAATTTGGGGAGTTAGTTGAATGTGGGGACAAAAGTGGTCAGGGCAGTTTGACTGAAAATGTTTCCTAAGCACTATGTCCTTACTTACTTTCTCTGAGTAAGCAGGGAATTAGACTCTGGAATCTAGAAAAGCATCCACAGCAGCAGGGGTTCAAGGTCATCCTCATCCACACAGTTTGAAGCCACTAATGGCCATATGACACTGGCACTCAAAAATAAGCAAATAAACAACCTGAGGCAGACATAGGAGGTAGATTTGCATTTTAGGGCTTGCACCAGATTGGAGATAACTCAAATTTAGTGTTCTGAGCAGAACCTACAGCAATAAGGGATCTGAATGGTGAAGTATGGGGGCTGGGAGGGCACAATATGAAAAAATCAAGAAGATAGGAAAGCTTCTACCAGGAAGTCTTGCATGAATTGAGAACTTATGCTGATCAAGTTTATTAAGAAGTGCTGTCTGAGGGGGAAACGTGGTACAAAGTCAGCAGAAAGGTAATTAAGCAACACTGGGATTAGCACAGAATACCTCAGACCCAGCTGCCTTAAAACTGATCGCCTGAGCCAAGGAGTCTGAGTCAAATTCCCAGGAACCACAACTCTAATTCCTTTAATACCCTGTCTCTAGCCCAAATAAGACCTTACCAGATTTACCTCTCGGCAAGAATGTAGAACTAATGTTTCCTTGTCTGAGAAAGTCTGGAATGGTCAGGCTGAAACAGGAGACCAGCTTGACTAAAGCAGGTCTAAAAGAACAATGATCATGGTTTAGGAAGATAACTCTCTTCTAAGTTCTTTCTCTCCTCCTTGTCTTTCTCCTTTTCTACGTCCCAGATAATAAAATTAAGATTTCAACTGTGTTATTTAATTACTCAAACAGCATATGTCATATATATTCTAGATGGATTGTAAAATAGAGGATTGTAGGTGAAGAGACAATATTCTTTCTACTGTGCAAAATATAATCCCTCCAAAACCAATAATATCCATACAGAATTCTGCATAGAAATTCATTATAGCCACAAGAAAATTCAGACTTTCCTGTTTACAAGTATGTGATTGATTCACACCAATTAATGTAGTTTTCCTATATTTAAAGCAGATTCATTTTAAGAGTTTAAGAAAAATAAAAATAAAGAAGAAAATGTGAAAATTACTTAACCAAATTCCAGTATTACCAATAGAAATGTCAATTTTGAAAACCAGAAATATGAAATATAATGGATTTTTACTGATAAAACCGAATCAAAATTCCAGATTCTGCTCATCAGTGTTGGATTCATTAACATGTTTAATATGAAAGTAAAACTAAAAGATACATTCATTTTCCCATAAATGCCAATCACTATATGTGCTAAAATGTTTGGATCATCAATTGATCATTAATTTCTTCCTTCATTTGTAAAACAAAACTATTTTCTTAGTTAAAACTTTTACAAAATGCTATATGAGATATTTTCTCTTTAAAGAAGACATTTCTTGTCACAGATAATATGTAATAATGCCATAACAGACTAATTACATTACATAAAAACTAAGTAAGCTTGTTTCCTTAGTGTCCAATTGACCTGCTGTGAATTGTCAACTTAAATAATGTATTTTGAAATATAAATTCAAGCATATTTTTGAGAAAATGAGTTATTTGCAAGAAAAATATGAATAAAGAAGCAGTCTAAATAGGACTTAGAGAGGAGATTCTGACATGTTTAAATTTTTTAAATTTTATTTTGAGAGTCTAACATAGTTACAGCATTCTTTCCTCCCCTTTCCTGCATCCAAACACTACATATGCCCTTCCTTTCTCTCTTTCAAAATTATGAACTAGTTTTTCATTATTATTACATGTGTTTATCTATATCTGTCAATATATGTTTATATCATCTATATCTCTATGCATTGATACTCCTAAATATAACCTTCTCAGTGTGTATAATGTTACTTGCATATATGTTTTCAGATCTAATCATTTGGTATTAGAAAACACATTGGTATGTTCTTCCATCACACTGTATTGGCCATCAACCAAGCATGGCAAATCAAGTTTCAGTAAGACTAATCACCTCCCTGGTGAAAGGCTTGGCTTAGCAATGCAGTGTGAGGAAAAAGTTCCCAAAGAAGGCAAAAGAATCAGACAGCCTTTACTCCAACCTTTAGGAGTCCCACAAGAAAAACAAGATACCCAACGATAACATATATGAAGAGGGCCTAATTCAGATCTATGCAGGCTCTTTGGTTGCTGGTTCAGTCTCCTTAATTACCCGTGTGCCTGGGTTAGCTGGTTTGGTGAGTTTTCTTGTGGAGTCGAGACCATCTTGCTCTTACAGCCCTCATGACCCTTTTGTACAGGCTTTCCTGAGCTCTGCCTTATGTTAAGCTATGGATATCTGCATCTATTACCATCACTTGCTGAATAAAGCCTTTCTGATGGAAATTGCACTAGGCACTAACCTATGAAAATAGTAGAAAATCATTAGGAATTTCATTGACATTTTTGCAAGTCTTATTTGGCTCAATCTTAGGTCTCTGAGCTATCCAGGCTCTGACTTCCTGGCCCTCCTGGCAGTGTCAGGGATTGTGTCCCGTTAGTGGCTTGCTTCTGTCTCAAGCTGAATCGGTCACTGGTAGGCAACAACCATAATTTCTGCACCACTTTTCCCCCAATACATCTTGTAGGCAGGAAAACTTGTAGGTCCACAGTTTTTCAGCTTGGTTCAGAGCCCAATCGCTTCACTGGAATTCTTATCTGGTTAAAAGAGTTGACCAGTAAAGGGTGCTTACCTTAGCTGTGGTCACCCTCGTAGATTCCCTCAGAGATTCGTCTAGGTTCCTAGCTTGTCCCCAAGGTGCTCGTACCTGTAATACTTATTTTATTTCCCCTTCTCAGCAAGATACATGTATTCCCACTTTGCGTCCTTCTTTTTAGTTAGCTTCTCTGGGTCTGAGGTTTGTCCTTTGTAACCCTGATCTCTCCAAGACTTTTATCATGAAGGGTTGTTAGATTTTGTCAAAGGTCGTCTCAGAATTTAAAAGTGATTATGTCTGTTTCTTTCTGTCTGTTTACACTGAAAATTTTTCATGTTTTGAACCATCTCTACATCTCTGAGATGGAGCCAATTTTACCAGGGTGAATAATCATTTTGATGTGTATTTGGATTTTGTTTTCAAGTATTTTATTGGGTGTTTTCACATCTATTATTTATCTGTTTAATTTCTGTCTAAATATCAGTCCATTGGTGATATTGAAGTTTCTCACTATTAATGTGTGAAGTTGGTGTATGATTTAAGTTTCAGTGTTGTTTCTTTTACGAAATTGAACATCCTTGCTTTCAGTGCATAGATGTTCAGAACTGAAACACTATCCTTGGTGATTTTTTTTAATGAGTATAAAAAGTACTTCTTTAACTCTTTTGATTAATATTGATTGGAAGTCTGTCTTGATAGATGTTAAGCTGGTTATACCACCTTATTTCTTGAGTTCATTTGCTTGGAACAACTTTTTCTAATTATTTACTCTGATATAATGTCTATTTTTTATGACAAAGTGCATTTTATGTATGCAGCAGAAGGATGGTTCCTGTTTCCACATTCATTCTGTTCATATTTGGCTTGGAGAATTGAGTCCATTGATATCGAGAGATACTGATGGCCAATGATTGTTAATTACTGTTATTTTTTTATTTTTGTTTTGGTGGTGGTGATTTTGTTTGTTTGCACGTGTGTGTATGTGTGTGTGTCAGAGAGAGAGAGAGAGAGAGAGAGAGAGAGAGAGAGAGAGGAGTTCCTTCTTTGGTTTTGCTGCTTTGAAATTATTTATTTCCTGCATATTCACTATTAGTTAACGTTTTTGCCTCTTTGGCTTGGAATTTTTTTTTCTAGTAACTTCTGTAGGGCTGGGTTTTTGTGGATGGATATTGCTTAAGTTTTACTTTTTTCATTGAATGCCTTGCTTTCTCTACATGGTGATTGAAAGTTTTGCTGGGTAAAACAGTCAGAGCTGGTATCTGTGATATCTTATAGTCTGCTAGACATCAAGTCTGCAAGACATTTAGAGTCTCTGTTGTTAGTTTATGTGCACGGTGATAGATACAGCTCTGATATCATTCTACTGCATGTGGACAGCTCATTTTTCAAACTCCATTTGTTGAAGATGTTTTCTTTTCTCTATATTTTGTTTTTGGGATTTTGTGAATATTAACTGGTAAAAGTTACATGTATGCACATTTGGCTCTTCAAATTTTTCATTGGTCTACTTGTCTGTTTTTTTTAAGTACCATATTGTTTTTGTATTACTACTTGGTAATTTCTGGAATAATAATGCGTAATGCATCATGCATTCTCTTATAGTACAACATTGTATTGTTATTCATGGTTTTGTCTTATTCTTTTACTTTATTCTTTTTTTTGGTAAGGTTCCATAAGAACTTCAGGATTCTACAGATGTTGATCTGTAGAAAAACTATTGATCTCTGCAAGTTGATTATATATTCTGCCACACTGGTGAGTTTAATTAACATTTCTGAAAGCTTCTGTTTTTTTGTAATCTATAATATTTAATATGATTATTCAGGCAGTGGTTGCAAATCTTTAATTCCAGCACTCGGTAGACAGAGACAGATGGATCTCTATGAGTTCGAGGCCAACATGGTCTACAGAGGGTGTTCAAGGACTGGTTACAAACCTACACAGAAATCCTGTCTCAAAAAAATTTTAAAAAGGTGTTTGCAAATAAAAATCATTTGATTTCTTCTTTCTCTATTTGTATCAGTTAAATTTTATTCTCCTTTCTTATTTATCAACCTAGTATTTTAAGCACTGTATTAAAAAGGAGTGAGTATGGTGAGCATCCTTAACTCAGTCTTGACTTCAGTGAGATGGTTTAAGCTTTTGCCCATTTAGGATAATGTTGGTTATGTATAGAGATATGTGAATGAAACTGTTGTGCCTGGATGTAAGTAAAATGTATAACAAAGTCTTTGTAGCTGGCTTTGAAAAAAATGTTTCAGCAAAGCCTTTGACATGTTTGGTTCATCAACAGAGGATGAGAAATTGTTTTGAGACTGTTTAAACTTTGAAAAGTTTTATTCTTTGGAGAGTGCACTTTTGCTATGTGGGAACTTGCAGCTGCACTGATTTTCATCCTAATACACTTCCTGCAGAAGTGAGAGCCGGGTATAGGGAGGAGACTGGAGGTATAAGATAGAAAAGAGGTAATTCTGCATGGCAGAGCATAGATTTTAAAATATTTGTTAACTAAAGTTATAAGAGCTAGTTGAGGCAAGTCTGGACTAAATGCCTAGCTTTCGTAATTAGGAATAATTCTCTCCGTCATTATTTGTCTGACAAAAAAACTCTGACTACACAGAGGGAGTGTGGGAGAAGCGCAAGGACTGCCAGAGCCAAGCTCACCAGAGCCATGCTAGACCAAGACCCTTCAATTTGGGCAACATCCCTTCGCTTTCTATTTTGTGGGATAATTTGAAGAGTAATGGCCTTAACTCTTCTTTGAAAGTTTGGTAAAATTCTGTGCTTAATCTGCCTAGCACTGAGAGGTTGTTTTTTTTTGTTTTTTTGTTTTTTTTTCCCAGAGCAGGGGAGATTTTTTTTTTTGACTGCTTCTATTTCAGTGAGGATCATAGGTCTATTTATATTGTTTATCTTATCCTGGTTTAACTTAGGTAAGTGGAACCTATAAAAGAAATTATCATTTTTTTTTAGATTTTCCAATTTTGTAGAGTATAGACTTCTTTGTTTTGTTTTTCAAAATAAGATTTCTCTCTGTAACATCCCTAGCTTTTCTGGAAAGAAAGACCTGGCTGGCCTTGAACACACAGAGATCTGCTTGCCTCTTCCTCCTAAGTGCTGAGATTAGAGGCATTTACCACCACTTCCCATCATTTTTAAGGCATATTCTCATAATTCTCTGGATTTCCTAGTTATCTGTTGTTACATCTACATTTTCTTAACGAATTTCATTAATTCAGATCTTATCCCTTTGTATTTTGGATAAGTTAGCTAAAAGTTTATCAATATTGTTGATTTTCTCAAATAACCAGATTTCCATTTCTGATTTTGCTAATTTGGATCTATACCTTTTAGTTAGCTTGCATAAGAGTTTGCCTATTTTGTTGATTTTTTCAAAGGACCAACTCTTTGTTTCATTGGTTTTTTTATGGTTCTCTTTGTTTCTATTTTATTGATTTTAGCCTGAGTTCGATTATTTCTTGCAGTGTATTCCTCTTGAATATGATTACCTCTTTTGGTTCTAGAGTATTGAAGAGTTCTATTAAGATTCTACTATAAAATCTCTCCAGTTTTCTTTTTTTTTTAGTGTAGAAACTTAGAGCTTTAAATTTACATTTTAGAACTTCATTTATTGTGTTCTGTAAGGTTGGAAACTGATATTTATAGTCATTTTTTTAAATGGATGAGTTAATTGTGGTCATCATGTAGTTGATTTATTTATACATATAATAAGAGTTTCAGTGTAGCATAATTAGTATTTAGTATCATCAACACATTTTTAGAAAAATATTTAAGTCCTTGCATTGAATGATTGCAGAAATTTACATATTCCAAATGCAGAAAACCATCAACACCTTGAAAAACATCTTCATTGATTATATAAAAGCCAGTATCTCATTAAAATGTGGAAGATAAAACTGCTCAGTTGTTTTTCAGAAAATTTCATTCAAAACATTATATACTAGGTACTTATATCATGCTGTAAAGATAAATAAAAAGGAATCATCTTTCAGTAGAAAGATGTTTTTCTTCATATCCTTGAGATTATAGTCAGTCTTACATGGCACAAAATGCTTTATCATAAGAGCAACTCTGGTGTAGGAGGGTCCTTCTGTATTTGGATTGCTTTCATTAGTTGAATAAAGAAACTGCTTTGGCTTTTTGATAGGGGAGACCTTAGGTGGGCAGAGAAGACAGAACAGAAGGCTGTGAGAGAGAAGACACTGGAGCAGATGCCATGTTTCTCCATCCCAAGATGGACTTTGGTTAGAATGTTCTCGGTAAGCCACAACCACGTGGTGATACACGGATTACTAGATATGGGTTAAAATGATATGTAAGAGTTAGCCAATAGAGGCTAAAACTAATGGCCAGGCAGTAATTTAATTAATACAATTTTTTGTGGTTATTTCAGGTATAAGCTAGCCAGCAAGTGGGAGCTGAGTGACAGCAAGACACAGCCCACTCCTCCTCATTACTACACAACTCTCTGCTGCAGCATGATACAAATGGGACTGCTTGCTCCTATCTGATACATTGAAAAGCAAAGACAAACCATACCAGTGCTCAATTAGATTGTCTTCTCAATTTCATTTATTGTTGTTTATTCATCCCAACACTCCAGTCCATTGGATGTAGACACTTACACATAGGCAAGGTGTTAACTCTCAGTCAATCATATTTGCACACATCCTGATACATACATACATACACACACACGTTCACACAGATGTCTCAGCAGTGCCTATATTCTTAGTTCAGTATGTTCACAACTGAAATTAACCATCATACATTTCTTTTTCTTTTTCAAATACTCAGAAGATAATAAATGCTTATGAATTTGCCTAAAGAACGAAAATCCAGAAAAAAAAATCAAGCTTACAACACACACCACATAGAGAAACAAAAACAGCAGCCATAACATGTGTTTTACAAAATGAAATTGAATTCAATGTAGCAATGCTTTTAACAGGACACAAGTCCTGTTGAAGGAGATATTGTCATACATCTTTTCTTGGGGTCATTTACTTGATCTGTTAGCAATGAAACAATTCTTTAAACACTATTAGTTGAATCTTAATCATATATTTGCATCTTTCATAAATTTCATTTTAATACATTATCTGGTACAAATTAAGTATACCTTGTTCTCTACCTATGATCTACAATATTCTCCCCAAGATCCATCTACAAGTAGAGTTGTGCTGCCCATTGATGTCATACCTTGAGGTTTTTCCATTTTAATGAATGCACAAGGGGGAAAAATAAACACCCTGAAATGAAGAACAATCTAACACAAGCCCAAACTATTGAGAGAATTATAATGAGACCTTTCTAATAATTAGCTCACTGTAAAGTGTACAATTATATAAAATACTACCAGTCAATTTGACCTATATTAATATGCAAGGAAGCAAACTGAAAGTATTTGTGAGAGTTTGGTTAAAGACTAAAATGACTCTGATATTACCAAATATATACTTGTATCCATATGTCTAAAAACACAGAACCAAATCCCAATGCCACTAATAATTGGAACATTTACTAGCCGAAACATTCCTCAAAGTTTTGTTATCTTCATGCTACTGAAATATGAATTTTAGAATCACAAAGATTTTCTCTAAGACAAACCAAAGTGGGGTAGGACAGAGAACGACGAAACCCAAGCTTCTGTTACGTATCTTGCACGTGATTTTCACAGGAACTCGTTACATGCATTGGTGTAGGTCCAGTGATCAGTATGCATTATGAAATGTGTTTGGGCAATTTCACAGGAGTTTCAGGCAGTGTAATTATAGAAAATTGGACCTTATATTTCTCCTTCAAAATCAAACAAAGTTAGAGAAGCTATTCTTTGGTTTAGATGAAAGCTTAGATGGTTCACTGCATCATAGGGCCTGAGATGATTTAAGATTACTCTGGTTATTAATCCTTACAAAAAGTAGTTTACACTAAAATTTATTTTTTCATATGTATTAAAAGTTTTTGATCTAAAATGTTTCATTTTCCCTCTTTGATCTATCCAGCATGCATTTACAGACCACAAAGTTATTATAAAAACTAGTTACAAAACAGGATATCTCTGGAGCCTTTTATATAGTTTTACCAAATGCACTGTATTAAACTTTTGGAAATTTACATAAAATGAGGCATTGAATGAAAATAATGCTGATGATAAAATAGAAGGCACTGTCTGAGGTTTACAAATTAAAGTTGAAGCAAGAACAAAATCTTTTCTGACTCAGTAGTATAGATGAAAACAGAAGGCAAATAAAACTGGTAATAAATAGAAAATATTTGTCATCTTTCCTCTGTAAGAACTGGGGAAATCTGTAAGGTGTGGAATGTTTGAAGGACACTGTTAAACTGTTTAGCTGAAGTATATAAAGTCTCATTTATACAAAAACTGGATAACCACCTTTATTCATTGCAGATCGAGTCTACGGATATGTTGGTTTGGAGAAGAGGTTCTTGTTTTTTTTCCACAGAGGATGAGAACTGTGGATTCCTTCAAGACTAATGTGGTTTGATGGTACAAAAATGCCTGAAAGGTCTCCATGAACCCTAAAAATGTTTCACCCAGCAAACAGCAAGAAGCAGTTTGGAGAAAACTATGCCCAAATTCCTATAATGATTGCTTAAAAACGTTTTCATTTAAAGGGGGTCTAATATAAATGGTTAAATGGTCACAGTCAATCACTAAAAAGGAGAGGAGATATGATATAAAGATGACTACTTTATATTGGAATAAATCTTGCTCTACACTGTGTATATGTATTTCTACTCTTGTTTAAGGTTTTTATGTTTATACAGCTCACTTAAAAGGGTAGCATATAATTAAAATTACAGATTAATTGTCATTTATAATAGTCAAACTTGTTATGTTAGTTAGGATTTCTAGATAAACAGAGATATATTACAGAGAGATAACCTTCAAAGACCTATACAAAATGGCATTTAAATTTTTTAAGAACTTGGACTTTTCTCAACAGTGAGACTTGCCTTCATCTGGCAGCACCAATTGCCTCAGAGAGTTTGATGGGCATTGAAGAAACTCGTTATGAAATTTGCCTTCAATGTGACAAGGTTTGCCATTTGGACAAGAAACTGGTTTTTTTGGACTGTTTGATGACATGCTGTATGAAATGGACTTGCAGGTCCCATAGAAAAGTGACTCCTGAACTTTTCAAAGGAAAAGATGATCCTTCAAGGTTACTGCTTCATGAAAGAAACTGTCAAACATTTTGAAGGACACAGAGAAGACAACTGATAAACTTTGACAGTACAAGACATGCATATATACAAATTTATGTATAATATGCTCTACTACACTTTTTAAAATTATATATAAAGGCTTTTTCTGTGTGTTTCTGAGTGTGATTTGTGTATCTGTGCATGTGCACATGTGAAACATATGTATGAAAATTGGAGAATAACCTCAAATGTCTGTTTTGAGACAAGATCGTTCACTAGCCTGGAACTTCCCAAGTTTGATAGCTTGGCTAGCAGACCTTAGTGTTTGTCTGCCTCTACCTACTAATTGATGAAATTACAAGTGTGGGTTACCATGCTGGGCTGACAGGTTTTATATTGTTTTTATGAACCAACTTAGTCCATCTACTTTCAGTCTAGTATATTACTTACTCACCAATATAATTGGACTGTAATTTTTGAGATTGTAACATGTACTAATGAAATTTTTAACTATTCAGGAAGACTATATATGTGTGCACATGGATATAAAATATATCCAAAATAATCATATGCAAATTTTGATCTTATGCAATATTTGCCGGCCAAATATTTTCACTTTTGTGAAATTATTACCTTGCTAAATCAATGCTTTATAGAAATATTTATCGATGTATTATTTTAATTTTTGAAACTCAGTGCAGTTTAAATGCCAGATACATCCGTAATGGTTATTGGTATCCCAAAGAAATTCAGCTCTTCAACTTGTATTGAGACACAATATGTAATGGGAGGTCCAATTACTCTCTGAATACAGTGTCTCCTCATGTAAACTGTTCTGTTGTTTTATCAGTCAGTAATTTTATAGAAATATGAAGCACAGTGTAGAATCTTGAAGTATGTATCTACTTTTATAAAGATAAAAATGTGCAATCAAGACCCAGACTCAGTCCTTCTTTATTGGGCTACTCCCAACATCGACGAGCACTCTGTGGCTGTTCTCTCAGTAGTTCCTAACCGTTCTTTATTAAGTGCTCTACCATCTTTGCTGTTTCCAGTGTTAATATCTTGATTTCTATGACACATCCTTGTACTAATGATGTTCAGTGGTAGAAAATAGCATGGAAAGCTATGAATCTTAGGATTCTTTAAGTTGCAACTTTGCCACTGTTATTAGGTAGGTAACCTGGAACAAATGGCTTGGTGTGCCTGATCCTACATTCTTACTTATTAAATACAGTCAACAAGTATCACACACGCAGACACTGAATCTCAAAAAGAGAAAAAAAAGACTACACGAGAAATGAAAATGAATAGAAAGATTGAATCCAGTACAGAAAATGTTAATGGTAGGATCTAAATTGTGGAACCTACTTGTTTAATGCCTATCAGCTTTTTTTTTTTTTTGGATTTACGGTATTTTTATAATTAGGTAAAGTAAAGATAAGAAAATTAGCAGTTTTTGTATAATAGTTGTGTCATGAAGTTACAAGATACTGGAAAATGGACATTCATATTACTCTACTGCCTCATAATTTAAATATTTTAAATTATTATTTGCTATTTAATATAATGAAATTATAAATGTGAGAGGAATACCTCAGAAAAAAATTTAAAAAAAGATACCTAACTTTACAGAAGTGATTTCTGATACTGTTTCTGGGACTTGAAAAAAATTTAACTTGAAGAAAATAAATGATAAAAATGAAGCTGGAATGAGCTAATAATTTTTTTTCAGTTTTTCAAGACAGGATTTCTGAGTAGCTTTGGAACCTGTTCTGGAACTCACTCTGTAGACCAGGCTTGCCTCAAACTCACAGAGAATCACCTTCCTCTGACTAATCCTAATCTTAATTATTAGGATTAGAGTCAAATGCCTGCACCTCCCAACCTTAAACTAATAATTTTAATGAAAAGACAAAAACTGTTAGAAATAAAGTACTATATGTTACATACAAGAAACAAAGTCAGTTATGAGGATATGAGAAGGCAAAAAGAAAAATGTTTAAAAGAGAAACAAAGAAAAAGTATTAACCAACATAATTATTATAATATCTTTCTCAATAGATTTTAAAGCATAAAGTTGTAGTTACCATAAAAACTAGTATAGTGTAATAATAAAAAAATCCACTAAGAACATAAAATCAACTTTGAATATGTATGATTCAAATAAAAAACACACAAATATAAAAATTTTTGAATTCTCAACAAAAGTAAGGCATACAAAGAAAAGAAATAAAAGACACAAAAACTGAAATTAATGTCTATGTCTGTTTTAGACATACATAAAAGCATTTTCTAGCATAGGGCATACATTAGACTATAAAAGACTTTACCCAATTATGATATAGTTATGGTCATTTAGGACTAAGTTGTCTACTCATTAAAAGAAAATCATCAGTATAAACTGTATATATGTTTAGAAGTTAAATATTTCATTTAAATTAATGTGCCAAACAAAAATTTTAATATTGATTATAAAATACTAGAAAACAATAATAAAATATTATATAACAAAATAAGAATCTTTTATAAAATTTGTGCTTTTGTCAAATACATTTATTATAAAAGAAGAAACAAAAAATAATCATAGACAGATTTTTTATGGTAGGGAAAAATAGAATAGAAATACAAATCTAAAAATGTAAAAGAAAACTGGAAAACCACTAGAGTGTGAGTGTTACACTAGGTACTCCACTGATGAGAATGTTGCAAACTGATTTATTGTAGCGTCAGTCATCCAGACAACCTTCACCATAAGATGTGCTTTTCAAAAAACAGAATTCTGGTGCCTAAATTAAGAATATACTTCCTGAATCACTTGCCTTTTGCTCTTATGTCATCTTCAGAACTGATTATTAAGAATGCGAAGAAGTGCTTGTGTTACACAGGCTTGCCTTGAACTCATGATCCTCCTGCCTCTGCCTTCCTCAGCATATTCTAAGGGCATGTATCACCACAAGTGGCTAGCAACAGTGTCTGTTGTTTTGATAGAACCTAGCACAATCCCTGAAATACAGACTAAGAAAATGCTAGGTCATTCTCTTATGAGAACAATTTCAACTATGAGATTTATTTTATGTACACATGTATGATAAACTGTCAGATGAGATAAAAGATAACATTTTTTTTAAAATCAGGAGAACCTTCCCATATCTTCAATATGACAGTCATTGGATACCCTGTTACCTTGATAGAGTCCTTTGATTTTGTTCCTACCACTTTGCCTGTATTTCTCAATAGCTGCACAGAACCACAGGCTGCACACTGAGAAAGGGAATGACGATAACAGGACTTTTCTGAGGTCAACAAAGCATGCCCTTCACACAGTGTCTTACTCTAGAAAAGCTAAGTTGTTAAGGGATCCAATCAGTTTCTTGTTCTCTAACCATAATCCAGATCAGGCCCCAAGAGACTGAGTTCATTTGAGGGCACTGCAAGCTCTTCCTGCTACACAGTGTTCTTGGAAAATCTAGGGAGGGGAGCTATTACAGGCAGGTAGGCCTTGAGCAATGAAAAAAGTCATGCACAAAAAGAAAGGCTTGTATTATATATTCACTAAATTTTATGTCTTACAGATATTCCTGTGTTGTCTTGATTTTCAATCAGAATATATATTTCATAGATAGAAATAAAACTATGTTTTACCAGGCTACTATTTAGAGTTTTATTTTGAACCTGCTCAAGCTTTTCTTTGGTACAGAATTAAAACAAGATAATACTAACTTAGAATTAAAAAGCTAGGCTGCAAGTACTATCAATCCACAGCTTATATTGGAAAGTAAGTTTTAATTCTACACTGAATTTATCATCTAAGAAGAGATCTCTATTTCTGCCTTGACTCCCTGTAAAAAAGTCCATGACACCTTTAACAGAACTGTGATTGTTTATAATTTATTGTCCATATAGTTATTTGACTATCACTCCCCTGGATTTCAAGTATTCCAGGTGCTGAAAAACATACACACTTAATGTGTTATTTCAGTGGCGGCAACAGTAGACTATAAAAATGACAGAGAACAGCCCAAATTACCTGAGCTTTAGGTAATGTGCTCTGTATTAATAAACCTGCCTCAGCAGTAATATTTTATTCTGAATAGTCCAAGAAATGTAGTTAGTGTCATCAACTGGTGAAGTATTGCTAATTCAGAGTTTTGAAACCGCCAGCTAGAGAGCAAATGAAATCCCATTACCATAAAGTATAGAATCAAGCATGTTTCCATGGCTGCAACATTGAAACAGTACAATAAAGCACTGCTTTGCTCATGCCAGTTAAATCCATGCCAGATGAAGAAGCTAGTACAGATTTCTAGAAATGAGAAGCATACATCACCTACAATTTGCACATATAATGTACTCAATTAGAAGTTTTTTAACTTATATATAAAGTTAATTGCACCACAAACACACCCTATAGACAGTATTCAACCCATATTATTTCTTGTGTGTCTTTACTAATATAGATCCAGATAACCAGTGCTGAACTAAGAAGGGTTTATTGCTAGTGCCATAAAGAAATTACATGAGTTTTCAGATCATGTCAAAATCATGATTTTAACCAATAAGGGTATAGGATTAACAATTGATCAAATATATGAATACACCTTCAGTTCTGAAGCCCAGATCAAGTTACAGAAGGTTACAAAAACTAATAAAAAAAA